>WTSP01002208.1:8816-23119 GCA_025331215.1 Actenoides lindsayi
AGGCTGCTAACTTCAGACAGTGCAGTTAGTTAGAAGAACTGAGCTGAAAAGTAAAATCATTGAACAGAATTAGTTCTTGTCTCACTCAAACCAGGACAGTCTCCCTGACCAGAATGACACTGGTATCTTTACAGAACTCCTCACATACACAGAAAGGAGAATGCAAAGCAGGATCTCCCCAGGAGACAGGATTAGAGCCATCCCCTGCGAGCAGAATTTCTTTGTAAAATCTATTACTTAACACCTTTGTTTCAGTATGAAGATTCAACTAAGTTGTCAAACTTGTATCACAAATGACAGTGTCTGCCTTTACAAGAAGTCTGGCATTTTATATAATGGCACTGTTTATTCAAGCCAAATATGTGTCAGGTTTCAAGACTATTTTTTAATTATAACTTTTTTCAGTGGAAGCAGAACACTTAAGAGAAAAGAAACACATATGTGGGAGTCTGTAGACACTTTAATGCAAATGGCAACCAAAAGACTGCTTGGAGAACATAAATGCCATACTCCATTCTTGGTTTGGTCTCCCTGGTTCTTTTCTTTAATAAACTTACACTTCTCATCCACTTAAATACAGAATTAAACTCCATCAGTAGTGCTGTTAACTGTTAGTATATTAGTCTACATACTTGTTTCCTCAAGCCTCCCAAACTCTCCTTCTCAAACACAAGAAAAAAAACCCCAACCAACATGCCTTCTTCATATAGTTACGCAGAAAAACCAGCTGGTTGTTTCCATTATTTTTAGGACTAAAAATTTGAGTAAATTTGGCAAAAATACGGCATGTGGGACCAAACAGCCTTCTTAGATGACAAGAGATATTTCTGAACAAAGGGGAAGTGTAACAAATTTTATTTCTTTTGACTGTGATAAAACATTCAATACACTGCCACATAGCAAGAGATTAGATAAGCTGCAGAGGAATGAAATTGTTAAAGAAAGTTGAAAAAAAAAAACCCACATGAGAAGGTAGTTAGCAATGAAAATGCATCAGATAAGGGAGGTTACCAGCAGATTTCCTCATTTATCATTCTGGAGGCCAGTTTTATTCCACAGCTTCATTAGTTGTCTTAAATAAAAAAAACCCGTGTTCCAGTAACTGCAGTCACATTGATAATGACAGAATTTTGGAAGGCATTAGTCACACAAAGAAATACCTGGATGAATTATCTGTGTCAGTCAACAGAATAAAGATCATTTTATAGTACAAAAGACAAGTTCATACACTCAACAGTTGTTAAGCAACAAGGGGGATTAGATGATAAGACTATATGCCACCAAGTCCTAAAATGTATCAGGAAATATACTTCCAGGAGAGAAAGCAATTTGGGAATTTTGTAGCAGTAACCTATAGTCTTCAACCATTTCTGTTTTAAAATAAATAAATAAATGAAATGAAGAAGAAATATTTGCTTCTTTTAGAGTAAGCACAGAGAAGGGCTGTTGAGGGAGGAAGACACTTGAAGAGGAGTGCTAGTTTAACTTCTAGCTGTCACTTACTAATAACAGCCACAGGTTAAACCTCGCCTGTTGCGTGGCTGACTTCAAAACAACAAACAGGTCAACAAGGCTGTGAATATATTTAGACTAGAACTGAGGAGAATAATTGCTAACCACTTCATGCAAAATACCCAGCTGCTTTTAAATTGATTATCAATACACTTAAGGAAGGGTCATCACATAATACTTAAAATAACGGAGAAGTAAATAGAGCAATGCAGAACACACTCTCCCTGCTTTCAATGAATGCTGGTCCCCTGTTGGTTTCAGGGCAGAACACTGGGCTATCAAGCATAAGGGCATAAACAGCCTTCAAAATTAAAGACAGTCCCCTTTGATTTCATATTTAAACTCTGGAACTTAAGTTTTGACAAGGAAAGAGTTGGTATTAGTTTCAAATGTTAAAAAAAACCAACAACAAACAAGGAAACAAAAAAAATCCTACAAAACAACAACAAAAACACCAGAAAAAACACTGGTATTGCTTAAAATTTTTGTTCACAAAGGAACTGAAATCAAGTCTGAAACATTTCTATTAGAACTTTCATAAAACCACAGTTTTTGTCTCATACAAGTCAACACTGGAATTAGCTATGGTTTTGTCTTTGTTCTTTTTAAAGAAGTTCTCAGCAGCTATCTTCTCTAGCAGGCCTCTACAGGACATCTCTAATTGTAACAGGCATTCACTTCAATTAAACTTCCAAACAGGCCAAAATATGCTTGTGCAAGTGAGCTCTTGAGCCTAAGCTGAATCACAGGGCAACTGTTAAAATAACAAAGAGCTACACATTTGCTAAGGCTTGATTACACAGTTACATGTGAATTGTGAAATGATAGGAAATTTTCTAAGTCACATCTAGATTGTTACTGGATGCATCCAATACCAAGCAAAAAGCCTAGACTGCACTTTTTTCACAGTCCTGTGCACCAGCCCTCATTCCCTTGGAATGACTTAGATAGCTCCAGGCATTCAAGCATACACATGCCTAACATGATGTCAGGATTAGTATATATGACAAAGGCAAGTTTTGTACAACGTAGACTGTCCAGTCACATAGTGTAACTATATTAGAACATAAAGTATGGCTGAATTAAGAAATTGTATTTCTGTCTTCTGAGTGTTTACCTCCTATTACTAGTTGCCTGCTGACCAACATACCAGTATTGGGCTTCACTTCCATAAACCATCCTGGCTGAGCAAAAGCCACACAACTGACTTCTAGTATTACACTGAGTATGCAGCAAAGAAGGTACCAGAATTCTTCAAGTGGCATGGTAGGAAGACTCTGTGGAGATGACAGCATGCAAACAATAGCCTACGCTATTGACGTTAAAACAAGAGTTTCAGTGGCAACACACAGGACTTCGTGAAATCAATCATTACCATCTAAGAAAATAATATCCAGCTTAGCAGAAAATGCAATGAAGCTCTGTATTTTCTGCACCCGTAGAGCACTCCTGAAAGCAAACAATTCAGAAGAAATGATAGGCAAAAGGCTTTGAATTCATATTCTGCACACAGGGTCCCTTGAAACCTAAAAGGCTAACACTTTTTCCCCCATGAAGCTTAGCCAGATCATCTTCAGCTTCTGCCCTCTTTATGAAGACTCTGTTTAAGACTTCTTTGCAAGGCAGGAAGTGTTCTCCAACAAGGCTGAAACAAAATGTTTCATTACTACAGGCTGTAATCTAACCTTGTATGTCTATGCTTGTTAATCAGTTCTCATGTGATACTGTCAAATGGAATTACATTTGGATGGAAATTTCTTTGTGATATAAAAAAAGCCATGAAATTTACACTTTTGCACTGCACACGCTGAAGTAAGATTCATTCTAACATAAAGAACTCCCATTCAGAATTGAAGTCTAAATTTTTTACTTAATGCAGTTCTTTTCTTATTATAAATTTTTTGTTTCTAAATCCACTTGCTGCAATAGGTAGACTGTAGTCTGTACACATTTATATATATGTCTAAACTGTGTGTTTCTCTACAATAGTAATAATAATTTTCAGTATTTTCATAGAATCATAGAATATTTGGGTTGGAAAAAATCTTTTAGGATCATTGAATCCAACCATTAATCCTACTCTACCACATCTACCACTAAGCCATAGCCCCAAGCACCACTTCTATATGGCTTTTTAACACATCCAGGGATGGTGACTCAACCACTTCACTGGACAGCCTGTTCCAGTGCCTGACAACCCTTTCAGCGAAAAAACTTTTCCTAATGTCCAATATAAACCTCCCCTTGAGGCCACACCCTCTTGTTCTATCATGAATTACTTATTAGAAGAAACCAGCACCTACGTCTCCACAACCTCATTTCAGGTAGTTATAGAGAGCGATAAGGTCTCCCCTCAGCCTCTTTTTCTTCAGACTAAATAACCCCAGTTCCTCATAAGCCTTGTTCCTCAGGCACTTCACCAGCTTAGTTGCTCTTCTCTGGACACGTTCCAGCACCTCGATGTCTTTCTTGTATTGAGGTGCTCAAAACTGAACACAGCACTCAAGGTGTGGCCTCCCCAGTGCTGAGTACAGAGGGACAAACACCTCCCTGGTCTTGCTTGCCATTTTATTGCTCATGTTCTTCAGACACTTCCCACAGTAAGTCTGGCAAGTGGATGACTTTAAAAAAAAAATTCAGTCTTTTTTGTTCAGAGCAAAAAGAATGGTGATGAGACACATCCTTCAAAAAGATTAATTTTTAATGTTTTTTTTCTCCTTCAAAAGCTATAGTACTTTTTTTAAAGGGCAGACCTAACTGTATGTTGAGAAGAGATTTATTGGATTTTTTTTTCCTTTTGTTGTTGGCATTTGCTGACAGATTCCAAATTTGATGAAGAATTATGTAATAAATATTTCTAAGGCTAAAAATGAAATGCTAACAACAGTATACACAATGACAGACTTTTCATTTGTCTCTTTTAAATTAAGTCCTATATACTTCTCTAACATCTATATACTTCAAATGTACATATAAATGTAAATATATTCTGATGACTATTCCCCTTCCCAATTTCATCCTACCTCTGTGGAGGTAACAATTTACCAACTCAATTCTGATCTGCCTTGCACTGAAACAAGGCAAATGGTTAGGCCAGACTCTGACCTCTCACATTCCTGATAACACACTGAAGCAGATAAAGTAAAAGCAAATGGTCATCTTCACAAAAACATATCTAAAAGGCACTTGAAAGTAGTGAATGACACTTGTCTAGATCCTTAAACTACTTGAAATTATGACTATAGCCTTTATCTTTCAAAGCAAGTTGAAAGAAAACAAAAGAGCAGGCTCAGGTTGCCTACACCACTGCAGTAGGGCCTCAAAAAACGTTTTTTAGAAGACACTTCTGAAACATCCTAGTTCTTCCACATCACCATCAGCCCTCCAGGAGTTTTAAAGTAAACAATAAGATGTATTTCATAATATATCAAGTCACTGCTTAAAATGCAGTTTGGGAAAGAATAAAAGCTCCCTTCTTCACTGAGAACTATCTTTCCAGATTTCAGCACTGTTTATCCTTAACTATAATCACTTGTAAGAAAGGTTTCTTAGTGATATATTTCTTATATAAACAAAGATGATGTTTAATTTTAAAAGACTTTGTGTGATGAAAGAATTTCTTACTACCAGCATACAGTTGCACCTTGATATATTTCTTAATTACTTAGAAATCACTGCTATGTCAGGTTACTTAGTACAGTATTAAAACTATTCCAAATATCTACCTTGGTGACACTGACATTTATTTGTATTTCAGATACGTTGAATGTTTCTCCAGTATCCTGGGAAGTGTATGAACTTGGTTCTCTATGTGAAAAGATGGACAATATCAGTGCATAAAAGCATGCTGATTACTGCACAAAGTTCTTATTTAAATGTGAAAAGCAATTGTATCCATCAGAGATGAAGAAGTCAGACAGCAAACACAATTCACTTTGTTTTTCAACAAAGCCTGTATTTCTCTTCATTTTTGCTTTGAATTCCACATAAATATACTACTGCCTTGTGCTGAATACAATCAGAAATTCACCAGGTCCCCTACTGCTCCTGTGAAAACATGTTATGTTGTTGAATGCAAGTATGAGAAAATCATACAAGCATTTCCTTCAGCTGTGCATTCTCATATTTTATCAAATGCAAAAGTCTTATACAGTTATATAAATTTTTTTTTAATTGTATTTATGTAGAACTAGCTCATTTCAAAAGTAAGTCTTGTTCTTTCATCTCTCAAGTTTCCTTTTGAAAAAAATTCCATCCCTACTGACAAGTAACTCTGGGAAGCCTGTGAAGGTAAGATTCCATTTCTTAAAGCAGTAAGGCTTTGCTAGTGCCACACCACTTTAAAACCATGGTAATATGGGGGGCTGTGCCGAGGACAATCTGGGAATCCTGTAGGTGGATTAGTTCATTAAGGAATTCATCAATTCAGCTACAGCTTTTGTGACAAAGTCCTGTACTGCACAGTGAGTTTTTCAAGGATAAAACAGCTAATGAGCATGTATAAAGTGTGCAAGCCTGGAGAGTTGCAAATGCATCAGATGCCAGATGTCCCACACCTGCACAAGTCACCTTTGTAAACTCTTGTTTTCTAGACATATCAGGTATACTGTGCGGGTGCTAGATTTCTCATCTGCACATGTACACCAGATACACCTGGATTTCTGAAAGATCAACAGTACATTCAGAACTATAGCTGTGGGGATATTTAGAAAAAAATCAACAAAGCCTGCTGAACAAGGGCAGGCAAAGGCAAGTAGAGGACTTACTCAAAATGTCCACATTAGCTACACTTTCCACATCCACTTCATTATGCATTGAATCAACTGTGTTTCTGTTTACCAGCCCTCAACACCAATGTTGTGTTGTGTGCATAAATACACATCTATCACACTAGCAGTATAACAGTTGATTCCAGCAGGATCAACATCTTAACAGAGGATTTTCTTAATAAAACTTGAGACTTATCACCTTCTTCCCTACCTGACAGCAAAACAATGATTTTATTTTTTTTAAAAGGAACATCAACAACCAGAGGCCTGGCAATTACAGCAGCTGAAGTTCTCATGTTAATAAACTGAATTAAGAAAATACTTAAGGATTTTCACAAAATGAATTTGAGATCCTACTTCCAGTGTACCAGATCTCATCTACTCAAACTACTGGAAAGGTGAAACAGCCTCAACTTTGTTAATTTGACTTGAAATGTTCCTCCCATTAGAACACATTCTGCAATGAGATATGCAGCTGTTAGTGGAACACACGCCCCTGCCACTAGCAATAAACTGTGATCTCCTCAGATGCCTATAATGACAACATCATACTCAGCAAGGTCATTAGCACAGAAGACACAATTAGCGATAACTTTTTAGTGCCATATTATTAAGTGAAGAAAAACACTCTTAAAAAACTACATGATTTAATCTTTTTAGAGTCATTGCTTCCATGAAATTAAAAATATTTTAACCTTTATACAAATGGAATACACTTGGTATTTTCAGCATGACACTAAAGAATACCCTCAAAATCATGACATAAAATAAAATGAGCTATGAGACTAATTCTGTAAGAGACTATCTCAGTCTCTGTCCAGGTATCAGAATCACTTCACTATCCTGTTATAATGCCAAGTAAGCAGCTGGAAATGGTCTAGGAAATTTCCTTATACAAATTTGCCACAAGTCTTTTAACCTTTGGCAGAAATTAAAAAAAAAAAAAAAAAAGACAAACAGGCGTACATTTGGACAGGCACCTTTATTAAGCCTTGCCTCTAGTTTCAACATTCAGTATTTGGTTTATGTCACAAGACCACTAGCTAGAGGTACCAGATACTCTCACTAGCTCTTTCAATACTAGCAGTCTGGATTCAAGACAATTCTAAGTTCCAGCCCATGATTCAGCTTGTCTGACTCAGAAAGAGACAGGTAAGAGTCTGGACATCAAAATATTAACTAAACTGCTGTTTCTAAGAAGATGAAGCAAAGGAGAAGAGGCTGTGGAAACCAAAATCAAAACAGTGGGTAGGAGATATGGAATCAACTCTGGTGCAGAATCATTGCTTCAAGCATCCTGTACTTGTCTAGAGATCTAAAATCCAATAAAAAAGTGAGATGAGCCCATCAACGCTTTTCAGTGTAGTAGTACTTCTGCTCATTCTCCAAAAATAGTGCAATATAAACACATCCTTGTGACTCAAGTTTCAAAAAGACTTTACATATATATATATATAAATTGGAGTGGGAAGAGAAAAATATGCACAGAGATGTTGGTCTCAGTGTTGCAGAAAATCTCTGTTTGAGGGAAACAGAACAGTTAACACATGCAAAGAGGATAGGAAGAGAGGTAAACCACTGACTTCTATGAAAAATCTGAAAACCTTGGATACAATTAACTCCTAAAAAGGGAGACTGGATTGAAGGAGGTTCAGACAGTACCACAGCTGATGAAAGAGGAAAAGCAGGACAAAGAGATGCTTATCATGGTCTAAAAGAAACAGAACTGTATTTTGGTGAGTGCAAAGAGCAATCTACTCAAGTTGGGTGAACTGTGTTTTTTCTTAAGACAACTTAAGGGATCTAGGTTTCTCTTCAAATGAGAAACCCCTCCAACAGTATGCACCAGTGAGGATGTTGGTTGTTATCTCCTTCCCCTCTGAAAAGAAAAAAAAACAAAAACAAATCCAGAAGAAATCAGTAAGGCAAGCTTCTACTTTAACACACATCTTTGTACAGTTGCCACTTTGACATGGCTTTCGCATTGAGGTACCACAACCAAATTGCACTGCAGTGGTCAGTAGATCACAGAGATGCAAGCAGGGAGTTACCCTTAGTTTATATCTCATAGCCATTATTTATTTGCTCTGCAGTGATAAACTTGTATCTGTACTGAAACAAAATCCAAACCAGCATCTGTGTAGTCTAGAAACATCTTGTTTAAAACAATGAGAAAATATTTGATGAACCAAAATAATGAGTGTGTTTCTTTACTGACTCAAAATTCACTCCTTACTTGAGACTATATTAATACCAACAAAAGGATATTAATTGATTAGGTTTTGAATAATATCCTTCTGTAAGTAACTTCAGTATTTGCTTGTTGTACCCTGTTAACTACTGCAGAAAAATGATGTGATCAACAGCACTGTGTCTCAGTTAATGAAACTACTGCTTTCTACTGTGCCATCATTTAAGAATGTTGTGCATTGCAATTCACCTATTGTATTCTCCATTTTCTTAATTACTCATCTTGGATTTTCATCAACTCATTCTTCACTCTGAGTAATGCCACCCTAATTGGAATGTGAACTGGCATCCACACAGCCACACTCAAGCACTGACATAGAGACAGATCATTACTGCTCTACTTGCATCATAACTCAATTGATGCAATATCATGAAATAGGGTATCTCTGAAGTTCCCTCAGTACCTCAGAGAAATTAACCAGGAGGGAGTTTTAGTAAGGTTGTCAAATCTACTGACAGAGAACAATCATAACTAAGGGGCTTGCCTTCTTAAATGCTTGTATGAATTAATTTTAAGACTTTTTTTTAAGACCTTTTAAAAGCTTCCTAGTATCCCTAGACTTTTACGTTCTTGTATTTAAAGGTTTTATATGCTTAGCATCAGTGTGCGTTCCACCAACTTCAAACACATTGTGTCCGGAATGATTTGGAGCATTTTTAGTCTTGGTCAACAGAGGCTGAAAGCTTTGAATTCTGATTAAACTGTATTGTCATACAATATGATATCTGTGTTCCTGCATTGTCAGTGTAAATGATTGACAGCTGACTTCTAATATTAGCTTTTAAAATAACTCTAATATCTAAATATTAGGGAAGTATTTTCTTCAAACCAAAGTGCACATTTAAAATCAAAAAGTCATAATCTCCACAACAGTTGTATTGAAGCAAATCCAGCTCTGTCACATTTTTCATAACTGAATGGGAGAACAAATATGTTCAGCTCTGTGAGGTGGATCTCACTGCATCTACTGCCACTGCTAAGTTCATTACAATCTTTCTTTCTTGCCTGCCTTGTTGCCTCAGTAGCTTTCCACTTGTCCTCAAGCTTCATTCACAATTTCTGGTATTACTACAGCCTTACTGGTTTCCTGTGACAACTTTTTGAGACCTAAAGCTTCCTACCATCCCCTTTGGAAGTTGTAAGTTGTCTAGTCACATAACGGCCACACTTCCTTTTCTGTTTCATTCCCTGTTTTGTATCCACTTCTCTTGAGGGACCACAATGCAATTCCCTAGAGCACGTGTGTCTGTGAAGAACCTCTAGCGCCTGGGAATCCTTTAACAACGAAAGTTGGGCTATGTTGGAGAACCAGAGAAAACCAAAGATATGAAGTAACTGCAGATTTAGGTTCTCCATAATAACTACCTTCAAAAAGAAAAGAAAACATGAGAGCAAATATTGAAATATATTATAGCCTGTTTCACTTTTTCCAAGAAAGTAATTTCAACCTTCCAGGCTAGATTCTCCTTAGTTCTACTTTTAAAATAGAGAAGATCCCATTAACATCTCCAATACACCAACTAGTCCAGTTAAGAAGGCATGAGGATGGGTACAAGGACCCCATCTTCACCTCCCCAAATAACCTTATTCACTCAAAACAGTAACAGCTCAACATGAGGGTAAGAGCCCTGTTCCAGATTATACTGTAGGTCAGCATAAGGACAGATTCTGGAGGAGCAGGGAATAATGCTCCTTCCATGGATAGAACAATATTTCACCATTAACATCAAAAGCAATTTGAAATACGGTAAGTTGTAAAGCCAAGCATAAGCTGCTTCTCCCAATAACTTCCTCTGACTTTCTTGATTTAAGATTTGGAAATATTTTTCCAGTAAGTTAAGAAATATATAAACACACACACATATATATATATATATATACATATATCTCCATTCACTTATTCATGATCTTAAATGCATAATAGGATTAAGGATAAATATTCTGACAGCACTGAAGCTTCACCTGTCCTCATAAGTTCTGAATTTTTCCTGAGCTGGTCTATAAACCAGCACAGCACAGCCACTAAAAATAAAAAGTATCTGATGTGTGTTCATAAAAAGATAATTAAATACATTATTAAAATGCTGAAAAAACAGTCATAGTAAATATCATGTTATTACTATTCAGAGGAAATAAAGAGAAATAAAGAGAGAATAAACCACTATAATAAATTACCACATTACCATCAGGTACTTTTTCTCTTTACACTTCATTTCGAGAGCAAGCACACCTGGCAGTAAGTAGTAGAAATTTTTTATTTGATTGTTTATTTAGACATGCTGTTCTGTTTTTTTTTTCTCCTTGCACCTCTGCAGACTATGTGATTCACAAGGTTTTATAACAAGATTGTTTATCTGCAATTTGCAGCAAACTTCAAAAAGTTACAACAGGAGATCTCCTACTTGGTGTATCTTTCCACAACATTTCCGCTATGTCCTTAAAGCAAATATGTTATCCAAAAGCAAAAAGAACATAGTAAGAACAGAAAAAAGCCTACCTATACTGGAAAAGAATAAGACCTTTTGAGGTTTTTAAAAATTTTTACTTGGAAATGTGACAGGATTCTTGAAATGCTGCTTCAGCAAAAGTCTTAGATTTATGTCCCTCAAGAGTTTATTTCAGCTACATACATAGCAAATAGGTTATAATAGGATACCTGTATCACTTTTCAGTCAAAGTTAGATTAGTAAGTGCAAGTTGTGTTTAAAAATGTGCTTCAGTTAAGAAAGGAGATATTAACATCTTTGATGCTTTGAGAAGTACTTGTCTGTATTATGTTCTGATGAACAAAAGAATATGCCTGCATGCATGCCTTACAGTAGGTGCTTCCAATGATGAAAAAAATAATAGTAAAAAAAAAAAAAACTACAAAAATCAAAAGACCACAGAGATCACAGTTGTAAAAGAAACTGTGGAAGGTAAAAGTGTTTCGTGATCTAGATAAAAGCTTCATGTTTCTAGTCACAGGTTTAGGGATTTATCATTTCCCCATCCTGCTTGGTTTCGTTTTTCCTTATTCCTAAATTATTGTTTGAAATTTAAAACTTTTTTCTCCTTCTAATGAAATCCCGTATTTTCAGGTAAGTCTTGACCAAGTGTACAGAATAGGCAATACAGGAAAGGAAGTCTTCAGGGACCTGTTTTGACTTTTTGTGTGGTGGTCAGGGACAACAGCACCTGTATACGCTCAACTCACAGACTGACAGTTCATCCACAGCATACAATTAGAAGCACTCAAGTTTTCAAAAGATGCCTGTTGATTCTGGGTGTTCAGTTTGAAATCAATCGTTTATTAAAAAGGAAGGCCAGCCACCACCTAAAAATTATCTGGCCCCAAAGAAGTAAATGAGATATCCAGGAATCCTCAATTTTTTATTTTTGTTTTTAATTCTGCCCACAGAGTTTGACACTATCATTCTAATTACTAAGCTTCCAACTCGTTTTGAAATAGGTGTACTTTGATTAGACAGTACATTAATAATTAATTATTATTAACTCTGTAAGAAACAAATGAAAACAGCAAGGTAACTTCAGTCCTTGGTATTTTGTTAGAAACAATGCCTTCAATATAATAACCTCTGATGCATTTTCAGGACAAACAGATGAGAATTGTGGAAATGGAACTATTGTTTTGTTTTATCATTTTAATGAGAATTTGCTGCACCTCTTCGGCGTTGTTTTGAGTTTTCTTTCTGTTTTCCTAATTTTCTGTGCTAAAAATCACATCCTAGCTCTGCAGTGATTTGCATCACATATGACTGCAGTCAGTTATGGCACATTATCAGGTACAGAGTACTACTCTTAAAAGCTGCAGTCATAGAATGATTTAGCATGGAAGTGTTTTCTGAGGATTGCCCAATAAAAGCATCTTCCACAATTATTTACATCCAAAATCTGAAATTTTCCCTTCAGCACAGAATTTAGAAATTTCAAAGTCACCTCATACTAAGAGAATTATGGATGTTTTTTCAGCACCAGACAGAACTCAGTCCACACAACTAAGAACTCCACAAGAATGGTAACAGGCAAGCAAAAACATTTTCCCTGTGACAGTTCTGGTAAAAAACCATGATCCCTAAAATCATAATGAATTCTTAACCTTTAAAAACCCAGCTGCTGCATTACTTAACAGACTAGTCCACACATGCATCAAAAAAGTAATGCACAGAATTTTTTTTTCACCACCAGGAGGTAAAAGAATAAACTCAAGATCAAGCTGTCCAGACAATTAGATAGGATTGGTCTACTGTAAGAAGTTTTATGACAGGTTTCATTACTGGAAGTCCACCGCAGGGAGAACTGAAACTATACAAAACATGCAACTATGTAATATTTAATATTTTAAAAGCCTGTTTGATGGATGCCAAAATGAAGAAAAAAGCAGTTACCTAAAAGTTAATAAAAGCTAGACATAAATAACAAAAAGCTAGACAAAATATCCAATTTATCATACATGACAAAGTATTTGTTCAGAGATTGTTACAGTCTCTTCAGCTATCAAAACCTATCAATTTCATGATAAAACTACATATTTTCTTCAAAGATGGTAAAACCAGATCAGAAGTAAAAAATCATTACAACTCTTCTGATGATGTGAGTCCTACAGCAACACAACTTCCTACCTGCAATCTGTGCAAGCACCTCTTGTAGGCTTCATATGCACAAGCTCTCACCTCACCTCCCAGTCACACTGCTGACAGAGATGTCTTGTTTCCATTTTTATTGGATCTTTTATTGCTACACTTTCTGGACAACAAAACCATCAGAAAAGTATTGCATTCAAGCATAACAGACACCTTCTTTTAGCTAACTCCTGCAAGCTAAATCCTCTGGATGGAGGAGGCAGCAAGGAACCAGGGCAGGATCGGAGGACTGTGGGAGAGAGGGGTGCACCCTCCAGCCGGTACAGAAGGTACAGCCAGGCAAAGTGCTACTTTACATTTTACAATATTATCAGATTATTTTACCAGTTCCTGCCCTGGGCTGGAATTACTATTTTTGTTTTTCTTCAGAAGCGTGTTTTCACTTCTGATAATCACTGTTGGTACACTACGAAGTTTTTCAAGAAGCTGTTAAGATTACAGACAAGAGTTACTAGATACACTAGGGTGCATCTTGTAAATTAATTCTCAAAGGACTTTTTATGTTGGTTTACACAATGTCAGGATAACTGAGGCTGTCAGAGTCCCACAAAGGTCTCCAGTCCCAGTCCCTGACCACAGCAGGCTCTGGAAGGGGGTCAGACCAGACTGTGCAGGACTTCATTTTAATGGGGGATGAAACGCCCAAGGATGGGGACAGCACACCTTCCCCTGGCCCTAGATTCATCACACTTTCTTTCTGGGGAAAAGGCTTCTTATCCTCAGCCTGAGTCCCTCCTGTTTCAGCTGTGCTGCTGCCTCTTGCCTTCCTGTCATTCATCACTGTGAAAAGCCTGCCTGAGTCTACTCCTTCCCCTCCCATCAGTGCCAGGGATGTTGTTGCATGCCCTCAAAGTTGTCACTTCTCCCAGCTGAACCAGCAGGCTTGATACCAGCCTTCAGGCAGCATCTGATGCAATAATCACCACCCTGTGAGCCCAAGAGACAACCAGATCCTCGTCTGCTAATGTGTCCTCACTTTCAGACTGTAATGTCACAGCCCAGGTACAGGAGTATTGGTGGAGACAGTGCTGAAAGCCTGGCTATAGCAGAAGTAGATGGCATCCACTGCTCTCCATTTATCCCCATGATTTTGTCGCAGAAGGCAGTCAGGTGGATCAGGCATGGTTG
>WTSP01002210.1:3787-32189 GCA_025331215.1 Actenoides lindsayi
TTAAAAAAATTAGACAACTTTTTTCCCAATCAAAGAATTAGAAAACCCCTGGTCCACCCACACCCACCCTAACAAAAAAAAAAAAAAAAAGAAAAAAAAAAAAAAGGAAAAACCAAACCAAAACAAAAAAAAAAACCAACCTTTTGTTTGTTTTTGTTTTGTCTGTCACATTTTTTTTTTTGTTGTTCTCAATTTTTCTTTTTTTTTTTTTTTTTAATTAATTTTTTTGTTGGCTGTTTTTTGGAATCTACTGCACCCATAGATTTACAAAACATCCAAAATAATAACTTCCAAGATATTAAAGCTTTCAGGTTTTTTTTTTCAATTCTGTCATCCACCTTTCAGCAATAATGACAACAATAATAATAATTACAAAAGAAATAATAATAATAAAAAACCCAAGTAAGGCCAGATTCTCTCTCTTTATATATAAATATATATATATAAACAATGGGAAGGGGAAAGGGGAGCACACAGAAGACACCAATGATGCATCTGAAACAACAAATGAGAGTGAAGCAGACATTTATAAAAAAGATGAAAAGGAAAATATTTTGAACATGCACCTCGATTTTACGGCCCTCTACCACGGTGCCGTGTAATTTCTCCCTCGCCCTGTCCGCATCAGCACTATTTTCGAAAGTTACGAAACCAAATCCCTGCATGCAGGAGGGAGAAGGGGGGAAAACAACATGCACATTATTATTTCAGTCAATGACCACTTGTTTGCTTATGTTCTCTCTCTTTAATTTAATATTTTCTTGTCCTTGCTTCATTTCTGTAACATGCAAATTAGAAAAATTATAATTGTATTGAGATGTGCAATAAATAAGCGACAAATGTGAACAAAGTTTTCTGTCATCAGTTAGATAATACCCTCTGAGAAATCCAAAGAATGATACCAAAAATACCCTTCTACATGTCACTACAGAGGAAAATTAATCTAACAATAAGAAAATGAAGTTAAAATAAATTACAGTGTCTTCACATAGAAATAAATGAACTAATGAGGAAAAAAAAATGAACCACATTTTAATGACATGCAGATATCTCAACGAAATAAAAACATGTGCACAAAATTCAACACTGAATGTCAATATACTCTAAAACATTGCCTACTTAATCATGCTGTTGTGATCATAAGAAACATTGTTCCCATGCAACACTAGGGTAACTTAAACTTTTGTCAAACTATACAGCCTTTACTTATTTTTTTATAAAAGAAAAAAAGGAAAAGAAAACCACCAACAAAACAAAAGTACTTTTAGAATAAAGTATTAACTTTCTTCTATTAACAGATCAAATAAAATCACATGATGTGAATAGAAAAAGAAACTTTGATAAAGGAATAAAAATGCAAACATTTTGAATAAGTTCAACTGGTTTATTTACTATTTATGTATATTACTTTCCACATACAGAACATGCAACTGATAAAACCCCATGATCCCACAATAGCGGGACAGGAGAACACTCAACAAATACGAAATTCAGCTTATGACAAATGTTTTGCTTTATAATATTAGGCTAACCAAACATTTCCAATCCTACTAAAATTCTTTTTATGGTACGAAGTTAAATTAAACACTGTTCACAATGGCAAATGTTTTTGAAAAAATCAGACACTAAAACCATTTTAGAACCATACACCAACCCTTTGAAGTCATTTGTACATGATCACTACTATGCCTTTGCATGCTTGCCCCAAGTCATCCCAGCAACTAAGCATCTACATCTTTGCTGCTTCATAACACAAAACATTTACAAGTTATACGTGTCCACTTTATATTTAGGCTTTGCTGCACGTGGTTGAAGTCCTACTACAACCTTTTTCTTTACTGTTACTTTAGCTTGAACTATGAGTTAAAGCTTTCATTTGTGTTGTTCCTTAGGAATGAGCCGTGTATCTTGTCTCCTCATTATCCACTCGCTAAGTTTTATGGTCAGTATTCATTCACTTGCTCTCTATAATTCTACCTGTTATGTACATAGTGATTCACCTTTAAAAAAAAAAAAGGGAAGATACGTAGACATCTACTGACATATTTTATGCAATTAGGAATTCATATACGAAACTATGGTAAAGCCGATACTAAGGGTTGAGAAAAACAATGGATATGAACTACAACACTAATTAATTGACAATCCATTAAAAAAGGTAAGAAACGATCAGGATCATTATACAATTCTTTTGGTTATTTTACTTACTGAAATAATACATTTATTTCTGCTACTTTATAAACCAGAAAGTGCCACTTACATGCAGTAGCTTCTCTTCAAAGTAGCTTAAACACATTGTCTGTTGCTCTTTTTTTTTTTTTTTCCCCTCTTTTAAAGCCTCAGAAGTGCTTTATCAGCAGTTCCATTTCTAGCTGGAGCCATTCTCAAAATATCCGATCCCACACATTTTCTGCACTCTACCCTCAACAATTTTAGCACAAAGCCATGACCTCACTTGTCACAAGACACTGAGGATGTAACTGTCTTTTCTCCAAAGTGCCAGGAGTGTTGAGAGAAATTAAATTCTCCTCCTTGGTACTAAATCCTGTTTTAGACACCTGCACAGGCTTTTCTTATACCTAAACCCATACTCAACTTTAAACTTTTGTTTCTTCTTTAACTGCTTCTTCCCATCATATAAGAGCTCTTTAAAAAACAGCTCATAATTTAAGATGCTATTAGGAAGGTTTCACAGTGGAAAACATCACTGAAACTGTAGATCCAAGGAGCCTGACTCCATGCAATAGCATAAATTCCCCCAATACTGTTTGCCTGCTCCTCCTTGATGTAAAACTGCCCTTTCTCAGACCTGCAAACATTTGGTGGGAGTTGTTTAGTCAAAATTTTGACTCAGTTTCCTAGCTCACAGCACTAATGGTTACTTTTTTTTTTTCAAAAAACTAAAGAGAAAGACAAAAACCTTATTATATTTAAAAATTGGAAAAAATAAAGTGGAGCCACAAGCCAAGATGAGACAGAAACATCAAAGACTCTGAAAAGAATACTCATTGTAAATTTTTAATTTCTTATGTTGAACTTATTCTCATAATTAACACTATTTAAATTAAGCTCTTATTACTTATGCAAATCTTTAATTTTACCTACCTGACACAGGAACTCAATCATAGAACATAGAATCATTCACTGAATATTCAAATATCTATGCAAACATGTTAGCATTAATTTTATATGCGACTGATTTAAGAGCTACTTTAGCTTAGCATACTATGTATTTTATCAACTGGTTATGTAAATGTCTATATTTTATTTTTAAAGTCTGTCAAATGATTTATTAATAGCCCAGTTAGTACGTGAGAAGGTTCTGTTTGAGAGGTGCTTACAATCTCTTTTAATTTGAAGAAAAATATATCAATACAATATATACTATATATATACTAATACATATATAGACACAGATTTATGTAAGTATATATGTAGCATATAGCTGTATAGAGCATTACTGTACAACTATAAAAAATTGGTACTTGTTGATGTTCCTGTATCTTTGCAGCCTTGCAATTGTGCCCAAGGCAAAAGCCATTCACAGCTCCATGGAGAGCTTCAGTGATAGAACAGCACAGTAGCATTTAAAATTGTCCTTCCAAGATGAGTGGTAAATGCAGGGAAAGGTAAGTTACCAGCAATTTGTAATGTTACTTTAATCAACACGTTCAAGGATTGGCAAAATGATGCCTCATTCATTTGACACAGGTTTTAAGAAAGATCTACACCAAAACAATACTGAAATTTTTGCAGTTCTTATAAAAAGAAGAGTTTCAAAAGTCTGCAGTGTTGCCCTACAATTCTAGCAAAGTTATCTTAATCATTGTTATGCCCACAAACAAAAATTTGTAATAAGAAACTTGTGTTATTTTAGGGTTTCTTTTATGGAGGCACTCCCTTCTACAAATTTATTTTGTAACTTTATGGTGGTGCTGCAGCATTATGGTTTTTGAATATTCAATTTCATTTTTCTTAAGTATTATGGTATGAAAATGAGCTTACTTCTATTGTTTTTCCAATAATCTTTTTAAACATTACTTATTGGAATAAAAAGAAATAAAGAAAACCAGAAACAAACAAAAAAAATACAGCAATTATTTTATGCCAAACTTCAGCTAGAAACAAATTTGAATTTAGATTCTGCAAACTTTTTTACCTGTCCTCAGTTTGAGACCACTTAGCAGTCCATTCAGTTTCAGTGGGATTTTATGAAAACGTAGATTAGCACTGCCAGGAAGAGGTCTTTAATCTCATCTTAAACCATAAAGAATGGACATGAAATGATCAGATTAAAAAGTGACAAAGCAGTATTAGGAATAAGAGGAATGCAATTTTTTTTTAATTTTGTTTTTGGTATTTTTTTTTTTTTATTTAATTGAGAGATGGTACTAAAGGTACTTCCGAAAATCAAAATATCCTGTAGCTATACAAAGTAGTAACTCTGAACAAGATGAGAAGCAACGTACCTAAGGAATGAAATGTATCACGGAACTGTTTTAAGTGTCTGCAGCAGCTTAGAGCCATCCTGGATGCACCAACAGAGCACTGCATAGTCTGTGACTATTGAGTAAGGATAGGTCTTAGAGTCTCAAAGACAAGGTGTGTAGCTGAGGTAGTGACATTACAAGCCTACATAGGAAAACCTCTTTCTTGTGAAATTCTTTATAGGAGCTTGTTTCTACCACAAGGCACTAGGATATTTTCAATACTTAAAAATCACTATTAAAAAAATCTCAGTTCAGAAATAACTCCTCACCTCACCCCCCAAATACATTTAAAAAGCCTTATACTCATGCAGCCTGAGGCAGACATGGTAGTTAAAAGTCCTACATGTGTAAGATTTCATGGATAAACAACTGTGTAGACCACGACCACCATGACATGTATACTTAGTTCCACTCCATCTTCAACAGCACTAAATAACGGTAGTGAATGTGGGACATCTTTTGAAATTTATAATACTATCCAACAGGTTCTGGACAAACAGTATCTTTTGCAAACACTGTTGAATAGCCATAATTTAATGGTAATAAATTTATAAATTTCAGCCAGAGTAGGAGAGTCTAAGCTATCAAATTCCATACATTTTGGTTGGTTACTGAAAAAGTGGTAAATGTTTCCATTAGGTTTGGGCTAGCAGGCAAGGATATTAATTAATGGATGTCAGAATAATATTTGAATATATACCAGGAAACTTTAGCTCTTCTATTTAAAAAAAAAAAAAAAAAAAAAAAAAAAAAAAAAGAAAAGGTGATGGCTTTAAGTTTAGAATTTAAATACAAACACATTAATGGTAAAATTAACAGCATTAAAATATATCTAAGAAAGATTTATGATATATTTGATTCTTAAAAACTGACATACTTAGTATGTCTACAATAGGAAAAGAATTCCACTGCTAATAAGAAATCATATATAAGAGTTACAGGAAGACTGAAACATTGGTGAATAAATATTCTAGTGTGTCTGACATGGCAGGAAAAGAAAAAAGATTTCATGCATATGACATACATATAAACCCTTATAATGCAGCTGATGTCAGAGGTGAAACATATTAGACTATAGTTTTGCACCAGGTAATGATGCTAATGCAGTCATAGGCATTCTATCTTGCTTTATTTCTCAAATATTGAACAAATTGAAGTATGCATTTAAGGCAAAGTAATTTTCAGGAAAAAAATAATTGTTTGCAATACAATAACTCTTTTAATCAAATAAATGTTAAAAGAGATTGTTTTCAAAGGGTTGGTGTACTGAAGCTTTAACTAAAGAGGAAAACATCTGCACTTAGGTAATCTGAAACAATCACATATTTTCTCAGCTAATTACTAAAGAGCACAGTTATTAGCTATCATTATCATCTTTAATTTCAATAAGGGAAAAAAATACCTGTACTAACACAAGCCTGCCTACAAATATCTGTAAGTATGGACTCATAAAATAAACAAGATAATTACTATTGAAGAATAAAGACAGCAGAAATCAACATTCCCATAAAACAGATGACAGTTTGGAGTACTTAAAATTACCCACTTTAAAAGATATAACATGAGTCCAGTGATTTTCATGATGCTTAGGAAACTAAATGACAGCTCAGAAGATGCTTTCACTGACATGGAATTTCAGACATTTCGTACAGTGGTGCAGTTGTTTCCATTTACTCATACAAATATTTTAAGCAAATGAAAAATTTCCATGGGTGAATTAAACTGCTTACCTTTGAGCCTCGCTCATTAAAAATAATTTCAACATCTAAGATTTTACCAAATTGCTGCAAAGAAATAGAAAAGTTGCATGAAAATAACTTCAACACTTCTATCATATACAGTACAAATGTCTGTTTCAAAAAATGATGCAACACACAGAAAAGTTAAAGACTATAAAACGAAAAATAGTCAAGCACAGAAAGGACACACTAAAGAGAAGCCAGATCAGTACTACAACTAAATTGTACATATCATTACACTTGTCACTATCATTCCACATATGTCTTTATGAACTCTAAGTTCAGTGAAAGCACCTGACAGAGGAAATCACCATTAGCTGTGATCACAGTGAAGTCAAAGTCCCAATATTTTTTTTAATTTTTAATTTGACTTTGCAGATAGTAGGTTACTTCCTTATCACCCATCCAGTCCAGCTGCCATCACTGTTTTTTTCATATGTAATATACTACTGGGTTACTTTCTTTGGAATGCAATAAACATCACTAACAAGACAGGATTAACAGCTGTGTGAACATTGCCAACCTCTGCTCAACCTTCTCTCTTAAGAACCTATGTTTCAGACTTTTTGCAGGTGCTTTCCAAAAGAACTAAAGGGGTTTGGTTACTTCTGCTTTACAAGAGAAAGATTAAACCACCCGGGAGGTATGCTGCTGGCTTAAAGAAGTGAGGATTTCTCTACACTCTTGCTGAAAAGGGATAGCCATTATTCCCTAAGCAGTTCTTCTCTTACTAGAGTATAATTTGGAAAAATAGAATGGATACTTCCCTTTTGAGGATTTTCCCCTGCTCATAATTGCACTTTCATTTTAATATTAGTAGTAACTGTTATTACTATTTACCTGACAAGAGCACTCACAATGATCTTGGCATTGCTCACACACAACAAATGTGACCACGGTTGCTACCCCAAAGAAGACGACTCTATTGGACACATCTTACTAAGAGAGTAAATGTTCAACTTGGGCAGTGTTTAGTTAGAACGCTTTCTGACAAGACACATTTAGTGATGTGACACTGTAATGTACCAGTGCATTATTTCTGTATTTCACATGTCATTAATATGCAGTATGGATCAGTGTTAACATTGGTAAGTGACACAATATATTAAACAAAAAGGCAGAAATTAGAGGCAGGTAACTGAACAGTAACATAACAAGAGTCCAAGGAACTGTCCAGTCTTTTAAGACATAAAAATTACAGGCCAAAAAGGACAGTATTCCTTCTCTAGCTTATTAAAGTGTTGAACTTGGTTACACAAAAACATCAACTGTCATTTGTTATCCCTTGGTTTATTTTATATGCTTGTATTCACCATCTAATTAATGTTTTTTAACTGCAACTTTAGCCTATAAGCAGACATTGACTTAATGTTTAAACAACCCTCCTCTGCTGTATTCATGTCCATGTAAAAAGATCATTTGCTATGTATATAACTTGGCCGTAATGCAGCATTAACATATTTCGTATCAGATATTTCAACTCAACACGTGCAGAAATTTTCTTTTTCTATCAATTCAAAAGCTAAAGGTTTACTGTTACCAAGTCACTCTAAAGCTTGAAAACTCCAGCCATTCTCCAATGTCAGTCTTTTGAGACCTAAGGCTTAGAAATATTGAAAAGAAATGTAATTTTTATTCACTTCTAAATTGCTACAATCCCTCAAAAAAAATAAAAATCTTTCATTTAATGAACTTTCAAGTAAAATCCATCTATTCTAAGTGGTTTGTTTAATTTAAATAAATTTGCATATTTTTCTCTAGAGGGTTAATTATTATGCCTTTTGCTATTTTACTGATGTACTGTAAGCTGCATTTAGGGGAGGTTACTTGTAGCAAGTCAGATGCAGTGAAACAGTCACTCTCATTTCCCAATACTGTATCAGGATTCTTTTTCCAATGACTGTTTGATTGACTTAATAGAAACAAATGCTAAAAAATACAATGTCTTAATTCATGTACAAGAACTTGAAAATCTGACCTGAACATGAAATATGGAGAGAAGTATAGTGCCATGAAATACTTGACACTGCACTATATAACAAACTGTAACACAGTTTGAAGAAGTAGAAGAGAAATAAATTTTTGTGAGTCAGCAATAAGAAAGCAAAAGTAACACAAACACTTAAGAGTACAAACTTGGAGAAGGAAAAGCTGGGTTCTAATAGCTGATCAAATACTATTTCTAGATTTTAATTAGTGATATTTCAAAATGAACCTAAGAATTCTTCAAGCCAGGAGAAGAAACCCAGTCTAACCTCTCATGCTTATGAGCCCAGAACTGATGTCATGGATGAGACATGTGAAACACAACCAATGCACTTGAAGGTAGCTAACTTCCTGGGAAAGGACAAAAATTAAGAGAGTTATAGAAAAATGCTGGCAACAACCTTAGAAGCTTACAGACCTACAATACCTGTGGGGATGGGTGAGGGTTCCTACTCCTGGACTTCCTGCTTAAATTCAACCCACGTCTTTCTTCTAGAGATTTTAGACCCTTGCTCATGTGGTCAAGCACTGACTATTTTACATCTTGCTTTCCAAAAACAATAAATACAGGAATATAAATCCAAATGTATACAGGAGGAATATATATGCATGAAATATTCTAAGCCAATGTAGATGGGTTATTTTGAATGTAATACAAACCAACACAATACATAGAATACACTCATTGGTATCACAGACAGTAACATAAGTAGAATTTATTTCCCAGTTGTGACTGTCAAATCAGATATTTGGTTATAAATGCGTGAAAAGAGAATATTTACTGAAAATAGTTAAACAGCCTAAATCAGAGATACTACACTCTTAGTTGACTATCGTATAAATTACCTAATGCGATGCAAATACAAAAAATCATAAATAAAGTATGAATACTTACACCAAACATTTGTCTAAGATCTGGATCCCGGAATCTGAATGGTATATTTGAGACGTGAAGCCGTTTTGGCTGTGATTTGTTTTCTGTGTTTTCAGAAGATTGTGTCTGTTGCTGGCCATCGGTCTGTGCTGCATCATCTGTCTGCTAAAAGGGTAAAGCAAAATAAAGTAAAGCACACTGTAAGTATTTCTGCCATTTTTATTCTAAACTCTTGATAGGCTTAAATTTGGAAAAATATTACTTAATAGGAGGTAAATCTGTTCTAAGATACTGAAGAATACCAGAAGCTGAAATAAATGCCAGCCAAATGCATTTCTCTATCTGTCTTAACAGGATATGTTTTCAGGGATATTTTTAGTACGTATTTGGCATAAACAGGAGAATGGGAAGGAAATTATTATTTCTTGATTTTCGTAGCTATTTTTAAATAATGAATAAATATATCTCCCTATAACCTAAGACTACTGAAACCCCTTTAATATTATCAGTGTTTGCCAATGGAACAAGCTGAATCTCTACGCCCAAATAATAGCCTACTTGAAGAGGCAAGCTATACACTTTCAAATACGATTAGTACTTTCATTCAGAGGCCACAGGGACTTCTACACAGAAGGCAGGTAACACATCACATCCTAGTTGCCATTTCATAAGCAGTGCTGATGGGCACTAGAGGGTCATTTTGTCTAGATGAATAGTCACCATTATGGGAAAGGCCTTGAAAGGGTACAGAAGTATTATGAGTGGTGAAGGTTGCCTGACATAAAAGTGAGACCTGGAAACAAAGTTTTTTGTGAGAAAGAAAAATATGCAAATGAGATAATAGCCTTCATCCAAAGAGTAAAATTAACCAATGCTGGTCTATCAATGTATTCTAGAAATTTTTCATCTGTGTCCTTTAATTACTTCATACAGTGCCTAATCAATCACTGCATGTACAGCACACAGTCACTAGAAAAAGATTTTGCTTAGGTAGGCAAAACCAGCATAATTATTTCCTTCTACAGTGGTGGTGGGGATTTTTAAGAAAAGAGGAGGAAAGAAAATAGTTTCATGAAACTACAAGGATCACCTTACAACTGCTACTCTATTTTCTCTGTCCTTGCTCTTCCTTCTGACCATGTTCATCTTCCAAGTATTCAGTCTTTTTCTTGTGTACTACTGTTACAGTTCA
This sequence comes from Actenoides lindsayi, assembly GCA_025331215.1. NCBI lineage: Eukaryota > Metazoa > Chordata > Aves > Coraciiformes > Alcedinidae > Actenoides > Actenoides lindsayi. The sequence continues at coordinate 14,069 of WTSP01002210.1, forward strand.
GCTTATCTTTCTGACTTTTTTTTGTTTAAAAAAAAAATAAATAGAAAAGATCTCACATTTCCTGCTATCAAGTTCCAAGAGACAACAGTTTAAGCAAAATAAAAATGGTTAATTAAAATAAATCTTACCACACAGTTTTAGTACCAATAAGCCTGTTAAGGAGGAAGCAGAACTCAAACACAATACATCATTGACATCAATAACTACATATAACATATAAACACATAAATTTAATTGTAGCAGGTTAAATTCAACACTACCTTCCTCAGTAAATGCAGATGTTCTCAAATTCAAAGTACAAACATCTACAATTTCCTGTATTGCCTATACTTCTATGCTCAGAACACTTCACAAGTAAAGGTCCTTAACATTTCTGCAGAAGGAGTGGTTCCATCAGCAGTGTCTACATTTCATGTAGATAATGTAGATATGATAACACAAATAGAAAATTTTGTGTGCACTAAAGGCAGCTTTTCAAGGGATCCAAACAAGGAATTGGTAACAGCTCAAGTGTAAACCTAACACTGTGTCAGTGTCATCACATCTCTTCATCTATTACTCCTTGAACTCACAGGCAAGGTCCCACAAACTGAACAGTTAATCTTTAAAAATTGCTAGTGATTTAAATACTACACATGGCATATAGCTGTTAAGAGACAAAAACACGTTCCATGCTAATCTCTTACTATCTAAAACCAACTCAAAAATTCACAATTTAGATTTTAAGCAACTGTTCCATCCATAGATACTGCAGAGATTGCTTTCTACCTTCAGGCCTTAGGAGGAGAGAAGGATGAAGGGCATTTGGTGTATGAGAGCAGTTGGGGGATGAAAGACTAGAAACTCTTGAAATACAATACTCCAGAAGAATTTAAGGTCAATCAGATTAATCTGAAGAGAATTAAGGAATTCTGAAGGTGCTGTTCAGCTTCAGGAACAAAGGATGCCCCAGGAAGAAATTATATAATCAGTGTACTGTATAAATGCAAATTGGAAAAAGTAATTTCTGTTCACTGTATTAATAAAAATGATGAGAAACTAATGGTAGGAAGGTTGAACCATGCACTATTCGCATACCAAAACATGAGGAGAAGCTTCCACACCAAGAAGCTGAGCAGATATATTGCCAATAAAAAGCCAGTGAGGTTTCTGAAGACAATGCTAAATTGAAGAAGCTAAAAATTACGGGTAAAGTGGGTAAATCCAGATACTGGTTTTTTCTGTGTACTTCTCTTTGATTTTTTTTTTGATTTTTTTTTTTTTAATTTTTTGACAGAAGCCTGAAATTTACAGTTTCAGCGAAGAATGTCTCACAATTTGGGCAGTGAGGACTGTGAACCAGAACTTCCAAAAAGTCACTGTCATCACAGATTCACACCTGTAAACATCCTTAAAGAAGTCTGTCGCACAATTAACAGAGCTCAACAATTTAAAACATATCAAAAGGCTTGACAAAGAGACAACAGGCTCTTTAAAAAGCATATTATCATAAAAAAAAAAATCTACAGATGTGCCTAGGAGATCTGAAGAAGGATCACAGCAAATTGAAATTGAAATGTGAAGCTTATACAGAGATTTCCAAGTAACAACAATGATGTAAAATAGACATGGGACAGAGTATGGGCTGGATTTTGTAAAATCCCAGAAAGGAAAGTTTCAAAGCTCTGTAGACTCGAAGAACTAGAATGCAATTTACCTTACACATAAATAATACATTTCAAGAGAATATTTTTATTGCTAGAGGAGCTAAAGACCAGAGTCCGATATTTCTTTAGAAATTAACTGAAATTAGTATACACTATTAGCCTTGCTATGTCCCTGCAGTTTTGTATGCAATCAGTGCAAGTCCTGATCTATTGTGGGTTTCATTCTTTCAATAACCTCTCCTGTCTCCATTAAGCAAATTAGTATGCTTTATGCAAAACAAACAAATACCACCCCCTCTAAGTCTTATCACTAAACAGAAATTACAAAAAAAAGGGAGTATAGTCTGTGTGTTGTGACCTAATTTTTGACTACAAAGTTGTATTGGAGTTGCCTTCACATATCAAAAAAGCCATGAATTTAACTTCATGAAGAGATCACAATTCAAAAACCAACTACTCGACACATTTTACCACTGGAACTATCTGCTACCCGCTGGTCCTTGTTTTTCCTTGTGTGTGTACTGTGTTTTTTTCCTATGGAAGGTGGCAATGTGAATTCACATACAACTTCTAATCCATTATGATCTTGTTTATGGAAATATTCCCTAGCCAGTGATTTTTCATGCTGTATTTGTGCCGTTTGCTATTGCTGTGTAAACACCTTGCATTTGATATTTTTGAATAGCGTCTTATTTTTCCAGAGAATACCTACAATTTATCAAGATTATTTTGAATTCTAATCCTGTCCTGCAGTGTACTTGCAGTCCTTCTGAGCTTGGTATCATTGCAAATTTAATAAGTGTACACTCTCTTCCATCATTCAGATCATTAATGAAAATACTCAAAAACACCGAGTCACCACAAATCCCTGCAGAACCCTTTTTTTATAAATCTTCTCATTTCAACAGTGAGCTGCTATTTCAACACAGTTTCTAGTTTTCCACCCAGTCTACTGCAGTTGCAGATTTACCATATTTCCCAGCTTGCTTAAAAGCATGTCCTGTGTGAAAGTGCCAAAGCCCTATGAGAAGTGAAATACAAAAAGGCTTTTCCTTTGTCCACAAGGCCACTGTAGAAATAAAAAGACTATCTTTTTGGCAAATCAAGGCCAACAGCTATTCTTGTACTTTCAGATGTTAAAAAAAGCAGTGTGTGTTTTCTTGTTCCTGTATTTTCTCAGGACTGAAACTTTCATGACAGCACATCCCTTTAACCTACATAACCAACACTTACCTCTCCCTCCTCTTCAAAACCCAACATTATGTCTACGCTACTCAAGTTCTCCAGTACCTCTACTCATTCTCCACAAGATAAGAGAGACAGGCACTAGCTGCTCCAAAATATTATCAGTTTAATCATTAAATACCTTGGCACAGAGTTAATTAGAAACAGTTAACTGAAAAAAGTCCAAACAAACCCAAAAACCAAACCATCAACCCTAACTAACTTAAATATTCTTTAATTGGTTTCTTCCCTCCTTGAGACTGACAACTTTTTCTAACAGTTGGGAAATTACTGTAACAATCACCGGGCTGAGGCTGACTTCTACAGTGAGGAATCTTGCAAAGAAGAAAGTTTCTCTCACTGATCTTCCCAAGATTGCATTTTATAATCACTCTTAAAGATTCTCTCTAGCCTGGCTTTAGCTACCAGTTTCCCTATCCTGGCTTGAATCTCCTCCAGAAGATGCTCTCTCCTGGCTGCCTTTTGCACATTTAGCCTTAGAACGTGTCACTAGCACATTCCAATAGCAACCTCAGTTGACAGTCTGGCTGCAGGAAGCATGAAATCACTTGAAATCCCTATTATTCATGAGTTTAGTATTGTACCTCTGGTTGCCTACTAAAGATCTCATCCACTGAGTCTTACCAGCTGCATGTCTGTAAGTTTCAGAACAAAGAGGTCCTATTTTCCTCTAGTAGTTATCCAGAGGCCTTTAAGGGTCTCTCTCCTACAGTTGTGACCTTGGATAAGGCAATCCCCTTAAACTACATGGGAACAATTCCTTTCTTCTGTGTTCTTCCTAATCAAGATTCACTATATCATATTCAACAACATACAGTTTTTACAGATATGAATTTTCAAAACAAATTTGATTTTTTTAAAGGCACTTTATACCCTTCTATTGTGACATAATTGGTCACAACAGCACTGTGTGAGTACGATACGGTCCAGTATAGTCACAATGTGGACACAGTATTTTTAGTACAGGGCATCAGTAAATCCCCCAGAACAGACTGCTTCCATTTACAAAGTCTGAGCTATGGAATTTCTTCGAGACTGTAAACTTCTTAAATATTTCCAGAACTCTGCATCATGCTTCATAAGTGTAAAAGCTATTAATAACAAAAATAATTTAGTGTGTGATAGTTCAAATCATTTTAAAAGAAGCTGGTTTTCTAAACAGGTACACCAAGTAGTAATGCTAGGAATGCACTGGGAGCTGAAAGCACTGGGAATACTGACCCTTAGTGCTATAAGAAATCAATGGTAATTGCAGGTTCTCAGTACCCTTGAAAATTACTAGAGATTGGCTTTTTACCTATGCATGTCAGTCAGCACTGTTTCAGGTTAGTTTGTAGCTCTAAGGTTTAAGATGTCATTTGTCATCTTTACTGAAAGGTCATTTCCACCATTTGCTACATGACTTTTTCTCCAGTTCCACTGAGAAAGTACTTCTAATTTAAAAAACTAATAAACAGTTACACATTTGAGCAGATTATTGATGACTATTGCTTGGAAGGAGTCACAGGATGAAAACTTTGGCATCCTATTGACTATAAAATGACAAACACTGCTACAAAATCTTATGTATGTAAAAAACATTTGCTATGGATATTTACTAATACACAATTGCAAGTTTCCAACACCATTTTATGTCAAAAATGATCAAATAAGTTGCTGAAACTTGAATCCTTTAATGACCGTTGATTGCATTTGCAGGTACTTCACACAGAATTGAGATGCTCAATTTTCCATTATAATTTCTAACTCAATCGATATATATGAGCTAAACAAGTTTAATCCTGGTGAAATTTAATTTAGGTATGGACAACAATCAGAGAAAATCATGTGAGGCATGCCTAAATCTCTACGCAGAAAAATGTCTTCATATGTCAATTTTAATTTACCATTTCAGAGAATAAATATTCCTCTCCATCGTAAGACCCCGTGTGATGCTATTATTATTCTTTGATAGTTCTCTTTATAGTTCACTTTTCTCTTGACCTTTGTCCAATCTTATACATACATATCTCCATTTTAATAAAATTATGTTTTGCTTTGTTACCATCTCATAAATATTGAAGAGAAAGTATCACGCACAAAAAAAAGAGGATATATATCTATTCCCTTCGAGAAACAAAGATTGTGAATCTGACTTTTTGAGCTAGCCAATTTAAACAAACCAGACATGTTTATAATATTGCCGAAGTATAAAATGACATTACTCTTTATCCCTGAAATGATCATATCAGTTTCCAGAAATGTGTGGAGTTGTAACTGCTAATAACAAATATTTAAAGAAAACTAGTACTAAAATCAGGTGCCCTTGTATATGACATTTCATTACAATATCTGATGTAATTCTCTGCCAATTAAAAATACACTCAGGAAAAAATGATACAGAAAAAAACCCCAAACCTTCACTCGTCTACATTCAGACAACATTGTTACTGAAGACAATGCAAGTCACATCTTATATAAAATGTTTCTTTGAGACTCAGTTGTCTTTGCTATTTATACATATTTTACAGGAATTTGTTTTTACTATTTTGCTCTTCTCTCTCTCCCTGTCAGTATATCACCTCTTAGGGCTGCAATACCCCTTGCCATTTTTGGTCAAATCATGCTTTCTGGTTCTTCTTCCACCACATATTTGCAGTTATAAAATATTAAAGAATATTAACATATGAGAGTCTTAAAACTTACAATCAAAGAACACATGATCCAGCATGCTGCCTCAGGATCAACCTGCACTACACATTTCAATGTAACCAAAAAAACCCCAACATTTTCTAAAACACTTTCCATTTTCTCCCAAGTTGTAAAAATGTATAAAAGTGAAGAAAACTGCTAAACAGGATCTTCTGGATAATTTTTTTTACTTGGAGAAATATTATCTCCCACACCTTTTTCTTTAAGACCTTACTAATTCAAATTCATAACATATTTCATCCTGAAATACATTCTTTAAGAGAAAAAAAAAATATATCTACACTTTAAAACCCTCATCCAGCTCTAATACAAAACCATTTTCCAGGTTACTCCTGAATGGACACAAGAGTGTCATCTCCCAATCTTAGTACTTGGGGCAAAGGCACTGCTTGCAAAAAACCAGAATGTTCAGTGAACCTGAAATCAGAGAGGGCCTTGTGTACACCCTTTTGGGCAGAGAAAAACAATTCCATTCTCCTTCCCAGCAAATACATATTTTCTGTATCCCTTTCCATCTATTACTGACAACGATCCTATAATGTTGCTTATATTGGAGTTACACTTTCCCTCTGTTCTTTTTCATTGACTAATCTCTTTCATTTTCTAGAAAACAATGGTGGTGTAGACAAAATCTTTGACCCTCAAACCCAGTTTAAATGCAATGAAATGCTGCCCCAGAATAGCTGTTTGCATGCCACTACAAAAAAACCACTGTCCTCAATCTCAGATTTTAAAGAGTAAATGGAAGATAAACAGTAGGAATGCCTAAAATTGAACTAAACCTATTATCTCTTGCTGGAAAAACTGAAAATATGTTGTATTAGAATAACTTGAAGAACCTTTACCAAGTCTTGACTATCCAATAATCTCTAAACAAATACAAATTGGCTGCGTCACACCAAGTCTAGAGGAAAAACAACCTAATTCCTGTAGGAATACCCTATAAAATATTTACAGGAAGAAAAGAAAGAGAAGAAAAGCAATATATTATTTTTTAAAATAGACTCAATGTCAGACATAGGTGCTACACTGAGTTTCTCGTGTGTATGTACCCACATAAGGGCAAAGCTCTTCAGAATTTTAAAAGAAAATACTCATTAAATTAAAAAACAAAAACAATCAAATAAAAGCACTCAAAACAGCACCTGTTTTTTCCTGCTGCACCAATCAAGTTATTTCTCAGAAAGAGCTTGTGAATGTCTTCTAGGCATTATTTGATTAAGTTGACAATATTATGTGAGCAATGGTTGAGTACCCACTGTGCTGTACTTTTGACCAAATTGATCTGTGTAATGAACACTTGCTCTGTCTCTTCTCTAGCCTGAATAGGGCTCTTGATTTAACCAGTGGTGCTGGAAGCCAAGTGAATTTACAGCCCCCACAGTCATTCTCTCTCAATCTGGAGAGAATAGCAGCAGCAGTACATGAGCAAGCATAATTCAATACATTGTGCTATAAGCGCAGAAAATAATATCAGAGAGCTCTGCAATATACCTGTTTGATTTGATTTGTAAACCTGATAAAAAAGCAATCGAGAAAAGTTCAGCAGAAAAAAAATATATATGCATCCCGAGCAAAAATATAACCATACTGAATGTGTACAAAGAACTGAAAAAATCATGCATAGTAAATCAACTTCATACTTTCCTTAGATACTATTGCACATTTTCCATTTAAAAAGGATCTAGATTCTGAAAAGTTACCTTTCCATTAAAAAGTGAGCAAAGAGAATAATTTAAAACTGATTTGGGGACTTTCTGAACATACTGTTTCCCAAATATACTATGAACACCGTACTGACAGATGTGATGGATTTGTATTTTTCCTGTTTTCTTAACAAGATTGATTAACTAATCTTACTGGTTTTGATAAATTTATATTCTGAAAAGTCTCAATCCTGCTACGTGCTTCCCAGAAGCATAACAACATAGAGGAAAAGGAGTTAATCTACACATACACCTCTGTACTTAAATGTTTACACAAAGGTGTACACGTGAAAAAAAATCTATCACTGTGCTTTTTCACAATCATGATAAACATTATCAGAAGTATCAGTGACTTTTCTTGTCAACAGCATCTCTGTTACTCCTTTGTCATGAGTACAGATCAATAGTAAAGTCTCATTGCTTTCAGGGTATTACAAGGTGAGATTATTTTTTCAAATTAGTTCTATTCTAAGTACCTCCTACTGCAAAGCATGCAGCTCATCCCACATTAAGTTATCCCCTTCAGAATGCAATTGTGAAAGCAATGTGCACTGTTCTTTGTTCTGCTCTAGTGCAAAGTGCACACAGATGTAGCACTTGCCATTACGCATAAAGAAACGTAACAGTGTAATTATGACTGCACTCGATAATGTTGCTAAATTTCCGGTGTAATGGAGCATTTTGTACTCTATGAATGTTTGGTTTCAGAGACCCCAAGATTTAAACCCTGCAGAGGAAACCCTGACCTTCTTGTTTTCAGTGGTAAAATGCCCTTTTAATTCAGCTGGGTCAAAACTTCACCCCAATATTATACCCACTTGACAAAATAATTTCACTATTCCCATTAACTTCACTCAATTTCCCAGATTACAAAAGGTATGGGGTACATCTTTTCATATCATTTACAAAAACATTTTACTATTCAAATCCACAAATTACAAGAAACAGAATCAATTACTTTATCACCATACACTGTAACAGCACTGAAATAAACGTTTAGAGCAGCCCAGTCCCTGTTCTGTGAGGCCATCTTGTCTCCTCTCTAAAGCACTGAGCTATCACACTGGCTACTGTCCAGTCTACTAGCATGTAAGAGAAGTCCTTCCTCCGATTTCACTACTGGCCATAGTTAAGTTCGATGTTCAATTGTGCCCCTATTGCTCTTATTAATAAAATACATCTTTCAAAGTTGAGATGTCACAAACACTTTGCTTGCAAGCTGTCCAGTGTTTTGGTGACCCAAGTGATGAAGCTGGACAGACCAGCAAGCCTGACTGTTTTGTATGGGCAGAATAGATTTATTCATAACATTGTGCTTCACAACGGCGTCAGGAGGCAGGGTGTCAACGCACTTTTTTTAAGTGAGAAGACACAATCACTTCCCCTCTGGAATATTTTATGTTTGAGGTACTTGATCAGTCAGATAAACAAAATTTACTACCAGGAAGACAATGTAAGGTGGTTGACTCTGACTGGGACATTTGTTTTAGATATACCGCAGCACACAAGCATACCCCGGTAGAATCCCTTAATCCAATTTACAGACAAATGAAAAAGAACCTGAATAATTTTGTGTTTTGCTTCAGCAGTTTCTATGGCTCCTGCTCTCGCACATGCTTTGGGGCTTGAGCATACCGGCTATTGTTCCAGGTTGAAGAATTTAAAGCAATACTGACATTTCTTTCATTTCTAGATGGATGCATTTTGGATGCTGATACCACAGGCTACAAGAAAGTACTGCTATTATTGTGATAGCTTATGCATAGAAAGCTAGCAGCCTAAATAAGAGAACATTAATTTTGAGGACAGATAGGAGCAATAAGATAGGTTTCTTAAGCTTCTGGTACTGCAGGGCAACCGAAGAGTTATTAATTACTTGGCTACATTAATTATTTTCCCAATCTATCTTCCTTAACAATATGGAATATAGCCCCTACATAGTGCTTTATGTCACCATTGCTGGCTCATCATTTTTCTTCCAAAATAGTCAGCAGGATATCAGGGAATAGCATATCAATCACATCTGGAGTGGAATCACCAGAAACCATAAATGTTTTGGATTCTGAAAGTGTAATCTAAGAATTTCAGCAAGATTTCCTAGTGTAAAAAAGAGATATGTTTTTTAAAAGAATATTCATAACAGGCTTTAATAGAGTTTTGAGTAACTGTGCAGTTGCCAGGTTCACTTAGGGACATCCAATTGACATCAGCGTATCAATAATTTGAAATGGGAGAAGAAATTATAGTAGGTTGCCTTAGTGCATTATTTATTGTTTGTATCGATTCAATAACTATTTCTGACCACTGACTGATCCCATCCATGAATATCACAACAACACTTAAAACCAATCTCTAATCAGCTGCATCCTGGCTCCATTAGCCAAGAAGGCAACACATACACTCTGTACACATATTTAGAAGTTCATTCTACATCTACAAAAACAGAATCATTGTGATATTTTCACAAGATAATTTATTAATAAATTCCTTGGGTTTATCCTTTAAAAAAAAAATAAAAAAAATTAAGCAGACATGCTAGGAAACATTTTACTGGTCAAATGATAAAAGCATTAATTTAACCCAAATGAAATATCTTAAGCAGTAATAAATAGACACAAAGAAATATTCAGTTAATTTTGTTATTCCTCTTTCATGTGTTAGTTAGAAGACCTATTTCTGATGTAATTCTTGTCTCTCTTTCAAAGTACTTCAATGGCAGGAATGAAGTATTTAAAAATAACTTTTTTCAGTACTTGAAAGACTTATGTAAAATCCAGACAGGCAACAAAGGAAAACACATTAAAAAAATATAATGAAAATAAATACAGAAATCTTGATTAGATTTGATCAAAGGTTTTTACTCATTTGAATGGTGGCTTTAGCTTCATATTGCTCAAGCTTGTTTGATAAACTCATCGAAGTATTACAAGAACAAAAAGCTGTTGGTATCCTCAGCACTAAAAACATTACTTGCTCATGTCATTTTTGCCCACAAATTACTCAGCACATCTACATCCTAAATTCATCCCTGTTATTTCTCTCATGATGGAGGGCTTGTTTCCTCTTGCAGATCTAAAAAAGAACCATAATGCTAAGGGTGTGGTTTCATGATCAGCTAAAGCCTCAGCAACACAGCTGACACAAAGACTTGCCTTTCATGCCACCCTGGGACTAAGGTTCCTTCCACTCTGCCTTGTGCCTACTCCAGCCCTTCTATAGATGAGTGTTAGTTCAGAGCCTTTGATCCAGCAAGGAACTTACCCTTCATAAAACAAGTCTGTGAGCTGATCCAATTCACAACTGAAGAAAGGGACATAAATACATAGATAATGTTGGGTAAGAGAAAGCTGGAGGACAGACCAATTCTTTTCTGTGGCAGCAGAGCCTCAGGTCACCTTAATCCAGTTTGGAAACTGCCACTTATCCCGACCACAGAGAAGGACAGAGTTACACAGATAAATTACATAAAACAGGGGTTGACATGCTTCCTCAGAATGTATTAATGGGGAATGGATATGATGTGTTCTAAATATCCAAAAATATAGATTTTCCATTTAAAAACAAACACCAGTAACAAAGTTTAAGTGAAGAGTGGTAAAACTGATGAAGAAATATAAAAATGTTCTGTAGAGTTACAGGTAAATATACCTGACAGCTCTGATAGTTCTAAACCACAGAGATTCTTTTCTTTAATGTTCAAATGAGCTTAAAAATTCTTGCAAGTATTATCCTTCATAAGTCAACATTATAAAGCACTGTAAAGATGCAACAAAGCTTATTAAATTTTTGCTCTGGCAACAGAATATCTGGACTAAAATATCTTTTAAAGTTTGTGACTACTTTGTATGCTGTTGTGATATTTAACTATATTTGTCCAAATGAAAAATCATTAATGAAATATTATGCTACACAGCTTCAAAGGACAATACTTTCTTTAACAGAAAGGGAAGAAGTGTCTTTAGACAGAACATTTGGAGGTTTGGCTATGAAGAGCTGTTTAGAAAGCAATGTTTACCCTCAGCTGGAATCAATGTACTCTAGTTTCTGGAATTCCCCCCCTGAACTAGACTGATGTGGTGCATGTAAGTCCCTTTTTGTAAGAGTTGTGTTGACACAACCGACTGCTGAGTGAACTTGTGAGAGCAGAGTTTCATGCTGAGAGAAAATGGTTGATTGCTACAGTGCAAGTTCATGAAAAGAAAGAAAACCTGACAGCATGATAAAAGGGTTTTCACTGTTTGACCCCTAACCTATTCTTGAATTCCTGCTGTGACTTTCCATTTGCTCACTTGCATGTCTTAGCCCAAAGAGTCAACTCTTGAAACCTCTGAAACTCAGAACAATTTGAGGGTTCTCCATGTCAGAGAAAAACCACTGTCTACATGACATTGCTCTTTACATACTGAGGCATACATCAACTTAACAAACAGCAGTTCAGCTCCTTCGCAGGATAAAAATTTTTCAAACGTAGTTTACCACCATTCCATGAAAAAATAGCTGGATTTATTTCTCTTATTGGTTATGTTTGGTACTCTCCTGCCTTAGCATGTTGCATCCAAATGCAAGCAGCATTTCAGAAGAGACGTTTTGAATGGAAACACATGTTTGAGACTGAAGTTCTCTGTTGTTATCCTTTCTACAGAACACCAGATGAACTATCACTGTCCATGGAACATACCCAAAGTTTTCTGCTAGCCCAACCAAATTCAGAGAAGCCTGTGTCATGGAACATTATGCTTTACGTAAACCAGAAGCAGACATTTTCATCCTCAAGCTCATCCAACACCTTTCCTTCATTGACTTCGAAGATGATTTAAAGTTTTAGAAAATACTGCTTCTTCCTTCCCTTCTCCCTCCTGACAGGGAGAGGGAAAAAAAAAAAAGTCTAAAGAGTACTGGATGATCCAATGAATTTGTAAAGTTTTTAAATCACCAGTTCAAATCTGACTGTGAATGCTACTCTCACAGTGAATGCTGCTTGTTACAAAGCTTTACCAGTGCAGCTTTTACTGCAGAACTGGGCAACATCTATAACTACTAATGCTCAAGTTTAAGGAAACATCTATTTAACAAGTGGAAAGAGAACTCAGACGCCCTTGAAATCAGATTTTCCTTTCCTGGAAAATTTCTCAGGAAAGAGGGCAAAAAAATATCCTTTAATATCAACCCTTGAATCAAGAGAGTTGTCAATGAGAGTTTAAAGCTATTTTCTACCTTTCCCTGTTTCTCATGAGCTTGCCAACAGGCCTCTTTTCTTTTTTGCCCCTAAGCACTACAACCAGAAATTCCTCAGTCGATATATACCTATTTTCATCTAACATCAATAGTCTCAAACAGTTTTGTTACCTGTGGTTCACTTTGGGAATCAGTACAAGATGTGATCCTTCAGTCATTATTGCAGAGTTCCATCTTCTCTTGAATTCTCAGAGATGGGACTCAGTCTAGTAATGGCAGGTACACAGTGATGGAGCAGGACCAAGGTCAGAAGAGGACATCAATCAGAAGGTCAGATTCCAGTTCAGCAAGAAGGGCAGGGCTGGGGCTGAGCTGCAGACCACTGCTCCCACACTGTTGCTGAGACAGAGGCTGAGAGCCCTTGGGTGAACTGAAACAGAGCTCCCAGACCATGAGTGAGGGTAGGTTGGGAAGCCCAGAGGAGGCTTACTAGGGCCAGTAAAGCCGAGTAATGCCCTCATGGCCATGATATGGATCAATAATAAATGCTGATGCCAGAATATGATAAGAAAACACCATGCAAAGGAAGAAGATCTAAAATTGGAGTGGGGAAAAAGCCTTCATTTGGATGGGTGAAAATTTCCTGCTTCACAGAAATCAGTGTTCTTGTGCCCTGCAAATTATGTACGTAAATGTATTTTATCCTTATATAACAGACTGCTTCTTTTCTGACTCCTAGCTGCTCATTTTATTCAATATGCTTTTGCTTTTAATTTAACACTACTGCATTAAGTGGATTCTTTTATTTTGAATACTGTCATCAACAGTAAAGTTTCTGCAGACCAAATTTATGCCCTCCAATTCAATGATGTAAATCCACTTTCTTTTGATTATTCTTCATTTGAACATGTCCAGCCTTAACGAATTGAGAATGCTGCTCAAAGTTACCTGACTTGGTTCACAAATCTGTCAGATGCAGCATATGAAGAAAAAGAACACAACATGTAGTCTCTAAGCCACATTGCCTCTGAAAAAACTGATTTACTAACTGAAAAAATACTTGCTATTGATATCATTGATGCTGTAATAATGTAATAGAATAATTATAAGATTTGGAATTATTTTCCAAACAGAACTTTAGTCTAAACAAGTGAGAAAAAAAAAAATCATCTTAGTTATTACTTCTATGAAACAATCACCAGAATGAAAAATATTAAAAACATCAGCAACAGCTCTGATTTGCTCATTGCAATTATCTGGGCCAATCTTCCATTCTCTGCACACACTATTTCTTCTGAAAAGTATTATTTCAAATACCAGGCTTCGCAAATGTAATCATGCAAATGGTTATCCTGATCCAGTATCTGACAACAATTACTTCAAAAGATGCAAGAAACCCTCTAGAAAGGCAATTACTCAGCAAAGCTCTCCCCACCCACCCACACAAAAAAACCCTGCACAAACAAAATAAACAAACAAACAAAACTATCTCCATTACCCCAAGGAGGACTGTGATCTTTCTGAAATATGCCAGGATTACTTCTTAAAATACTCTGTATATACTTTTTCTAAGTACAGGTGGGGTTACTATTCAGTTAATTCCTATTTGGTTTTATGCTACATATATTCATGCATTTGCAAAGACATGGCTTTTCATTGCTTCCTCCACAATATATGCCAAATATGTTATAACGCATAGCTTCCACAATGTTCTTCACCTATATCTGTTATGCATGCATTGCAGTTTAAAAAAATCACCAAAAAAAAAAAAAAGGAAAGAGAAAAGAAAAAAAAAGAAAAAGGCAGGATGTCCTTTTTTTCCTCTCCTGCTGTCTTGCTTACTGCTTCATGAAGATCCTCACAATATTAAAAATTGGTCAAAAATTATAGAGCTTGTTAATCTTCACAACGATCTTGCAGAAATCTTAACAGTGGTACTAAGTGTGCTCAGATACTAGTATACAAAATATCTCATACACACCGAGAAACAGGTTTTCAATGACTGTGCAAAAGAGGAACAATCTCTTTGACACAGAAGACTTCACACCTCCGCATAAAATTGCAGTAGATGAAACATTATGTAAACACACTGCTGGCAAATGACAACTGTACATCACGTTCTCCTATCGCTGTTCTACAACATCCAGCACCTGATGGCCATAACCCAAATAAACAAGACTCTTCAGAGAGGAAGGATTAATATGCTACAGGAAGTCACTCCAGCATAATCACTTTCCTCATTGTGCATTGATTTACATAGTCATATTGTTTTCACTTCCAATCTTACATGTATATCTAAGATACATCCTCTCTTGCACATTCTCTTCACATATACAGTATACTAATGTAACGATGTAAATAAATAAATAAAATACTTATTTTTTATTTTTTTTTTGTGCAATCATTTGTCAGTCCTTAGGGTATTTGTTCTTTTCAACATTCTGGTGTGCTTTCCACCATTTATCCTGAACCTGTATAACATAACTGAAGTCTCTACACACACTTTGTTTCACATATTAGTAATTGTAAGCTGTAAAGCTCACCAGATTCCTTGAAATACAACTGGTCTGCTTTCTTATTTCCTGCCAATTGAAATGAAGAAGGAACATAACTTAAGGAAAATTGACAAAGGAATACTATTGCCAGATGTCCCTCACACAGCTTATCAGCCACCATCCTCTGGAGGAATAACACCAGTTTTTGATATCCCGAAGCCAGTCTTTCATGAAACTTAACTACTTTTTCAATTTTTTTCATTGTATTTCAAACCTCTACTGAAAAAGAAAGCCCTACCAGTCCTTACAAGTCAATCATCTATGTAGGTTAGTGAATTGAACCTGGAAAAAGAGGGAAAAAAGAAGAAAATATTTTTCAGGGTTTTTTTTTTCTTTGAAACCTGCTTCTAAACCTGTCTCCCTACCTTGTACAAAATCTCAGACAAAAAGATTCTTAGTTTCTTCAGTTTTTCAGGGACATCCAGGTACATTTAGTTTCAATGCTGTTAAAGAAAACATTTGGTAATCTAAAATATACTCAGAAGAAAACATTTCATGGTTCTTTTTTGTTCTTTTCTATGTATGAAGATTTCATTCTACATTATACACTTACTGCATTTACTGCTTTTTAAGGAAAAAATTATTTGGTCATTCAGTTTGACAACTACACTTTACTGCAGGAATGTGAGGAAATCACAGGGGGGTTTAATCTATAAAGACAGACTTTATTCAGGATGAGCCAAGAGTCTTCTTTTTGTAAGTAGAGCTTAGACACTAATATGAGAGGAAGTTATGGCAATAATTAACAGCTATTGGGAGTGAAACTCATTTAGGAATATAATAAACTGAGAATACTTAAACTGACTTCATCCAGAGAAAGATAAAATAATAGCTTACAGAAATATGGCATGAACTGCATTTACATTTAGTGTCATCGACTTTTGTAACACCTTCCCCTTCCTATTCTAAAGAAAATACTGTCAAAATTGCTCTTTGTCAGACTTCTGGAAATGAATTTACAACTGAAATTGTAAATTATAACCTTTTCTGTCTGCTCATTTCCACCTCGGCAGCAAATTCATCTACTCTAGAACACTGTGCAATCTTGACCACTCAGTAGCTAAAGTATCACCAGCATTTTTAATTATTATTTACCAAATGAAAGAAAGAAAAGCAGGTCAAAAAATGAGACTCACAAATGGTAGGTACAATTTGAAATTCATTCAGTTACTTGCATAACCATTCAATATGTTTTAATGGTGGCAGTTATGAGACCATATAAATTTATGAAGAATATATATTTATTAACACATACACTCCGGACTCTTACTCTTCCCCAATTAGAATGTCAGGTGAACATTTCAGCTGAAAGTAAATGAATTGTGAGCTAAAGATGAGCAGCTCTGTCTCACCTGACTCACTCATGTGAAGAGCCTCTAATAGACATTATGGGGTGCATGCATTAAATTAGAAACCACGCCATTGATTTTTTTCAAATAAATTTCCTTTAAATAAAAAGGAAGACGAAAAGGTTAATTAAGTTCCCTCATGCAATTCTATTAAGAATACACACAATTACTGTAGCATGAGGAGGATATTTAATTAAAAAAAAAAAAAAAAGAAGAAGAAAAAGGAAGAGGCACTATTGAAATATACAGCTAGTTAGTCAGAATGACTGAACAGCTATGGTCGCTTTCATGTAATAAAGACTCGGAGAATATTATAGGGGGAAAAAAAAAAAAAAAAAAGCCCTTAACAAACAAATTAAACAAACTAAGTTTCTGCCCAGAAGTATGATACAGAAAGCCTCACAACCTAATATACAAATATGAGGTGGCAATATATAATAGTCTTTTGTGTTATCATCAAAATTCTGTATTTTGTAATAAGAAGTATCATTTGACAACATGAGTCATATATTTATAAATTGATATAGGGTTATTTGGATTTCTAGCTTGACCAATTGTCTCAAAATCAAAGTAATCACCTCAAAATTTCTTAAGAAATGCATTATTCTCAAAGGTGTTACGGAGACTTTTAGAAGATGCATATTTCACTTCCTGTTCTCTCACAGGTATTCTGTGCTAATTTTCTCAGAGCAGAAACTGCTTGCAGAGTTGTTTGTAAATTTAAATACAGTCTTAAACTAAAAATAATAATCTACAGAGATTTACTAAAGATATATTTGCACAATCCAAACACTATCAACTTTTAAATTGTATCTTAATGAGAACGGAATCTGTTGGCTTTCATCTAAAAATAATAATAAAAAAGACAGATGTATCTTTATCTAATATTTTCCTGAAGACATTTTTCTTTTTTAATTCCCTAGAACTATTTAATATTCTCCAGATACAGGTGTACTTCATTGAGAGAATAAATTGAAAGTAAAATACTTCTTTTGTATCAGGAGAGCATGGAAGGCTGAAAGCAAGTATCGACAGTCGGCAAATAAAAGTTTTTTCATATTTGACTCCAGAATTTACAAACTGCTCCAATTTAGCCTTGCCAAGACATGGCACTTCATTGAAAAGAGTGGAACTGACGCAGAAGATTAATTACAGTAAAATTATCCTAATCTGTCATAAACTCTGATATAGGAGTAAGAAGAAGTAATTTGCTTCAGTAAAAAGCAATGATCACCAAAGCATGAAAATTAACACTTCACAGAGGTAGATATTAAATGAGAAATATTAGCTGCATCAGCATATTGGAGACTATTATAAACTGCAGAGGACTTTTAAGACTGAGAAATACTATAGTTTATTATGATAAAGTCAATTTTGCCATTCAGTAAATGCTCACTTTGTAAATTTAGCACTGTGTTTCTTTCTCCTCAAAGGTAAATTGCATTACTGCTTTAAAGAATTTAAACCGCTTTTCTTTCCTTTACGCATTATTGCTTATTTTATCTCATAGAAGCTTATTAATATTCAGAAGGCAAAAAAAAAAAAATCACTGAGTATTTCTTTACTTTATTACTACTCTGAGTACATAGACAACATCTGACATACGCTCTTCAGAAATTATATCAGGGAAAAAGAGGTTTTTACCAGTTTCTTTCCATAGGCACTTACAAGCAGATCCAACTGAAGAAGAACCGCAGCAGCCCAGATAAAATGTTCCCAGTTGATGTTTAGAGTAATTTATGATGTGAGTAGAG
>WTSP01002210.1:32289-71468 GCA_025331215.1 Actenoides lindsayi
GATAACATTCTATCTTCAGTAATTAAAAATAAAAAAAAGGAGTTTTTTACTTTTTCTTTTTTTTTTTACTTAAAACTAAATGGCAGCTTTTTTTTTTTTTTTTTTTTTTTTTTTTTTTTTGTTCTTTTAACAAAGAGAAATAAATATAAAAAGATAAGTACAACTACACTGTGAAGATACTCTGGCTTTACATTCTTGTGTTACAGAATAAATTCAACCCAAAGATTTTATAACCACTAGCATTCATACTGAAAGGTACTAATGCATCATTATGATCTAGCAGGTTGCTGGCTGTGTTTTACAGCCTTTCACACTACATTAACCTTTTGTACCTCAAGTATTTATGACTTCATAAGTAAGTATTTATCAAACTGAAAGCTCATATGCAGCATTGTATTTTAGCTATCATTGTAAAGGAACATTTATAATTTCTTTTTGCCTGAATTTAAAATCACTTTGGTATACAGTCCACATTTTTAACAGAAACATTAATGCAAAGTAAAGCTATTTTTCCACTGTCCATGAAAATGACTAGACACAAAACTACCAAATGCCTCAAATAGGGTCTCACACCAATGGGAAGAAGTCCTTTTCATGCAAATTTTATTCTAAAATAAAGTATGAATTTTTCAGAAACAGCAAATATACTTGTTATGCTTTCTGCAATATTCAACAGTGTATCATAACAAAACAATATACAGAAGTACTCCTGGTATAAGAATCATTTCAAATACTGAAGTCATAGATTTGCCAACTACATATCATGATCTGAACTCACCACAAAACCTCACAAAATATAGCAATTCCAGCAATATTCATGTTGTGTTAAATGTCCCTATGCCATATGCATGGTCAGGTTTGAGGAAAAAACCTGCAGCTGATTAATGTATTGTACACATATTGCACAAATACTGTGTTGCTTGCAAGTATTTTTCCTGGCAAATCAGTATGAAATGTGAGGTATTGAAATCTACCATGAGCAAGACAAAGCTGTAAGCTTACAAACATTCTCATAAAATTTATGGCTAACAACCACCACTGCATAAGCTGATCATATCTCAGGAGAAACAATGCCTGTCTAAACCTGTCAATCCTTTACTCTCTATCAGAAAAGAATGAAAAAGAGAAAGGAAAGGAAGACCATAGGGAAAAATGCCACAGGGAAGAGAAAAAGGGTGTCTGCTGCTCTGTTACCATCTTTGGCAGACTTATGTAGGGACAATGGTTGAAAGAACAAGAATCCAGTCTCAACTAGCCTCTGAGGGATTTCTGTTCACTGGCAATCATACTGAGATACAGGTGATTATTGCCATTGCCTGCTACATCTATTGCAGAACTAAACCCACCCCAAACATAAATATCTTTGCTACAGATGAGATAGATTAAGGAGTTGCTGAGGTGATTTGCTCTCCATAGTGCCTTCCTCAAAAAGATGCTGCCAGTTGATGCCCTTTCTGCTCATGCTCCTTGTCCATATTGTGATCTCCTGTCACCCATCTTGCAGCAAGACTTTGCAGCATAGGTTTTAAACTCAACAACCCAGTAAGTCAAAGGCCAGTTTTCAGTCTCCCTCTCTCAACAGCCACAGGTCTCTGCATTTGTAAAGCTAAATATCACAGCAGAATGCCTTCATGTTTAGCATGCTACAGGGAGTTTTAGAATTTTGCCACCTGACCTTTGCCATGATCCTGTCAGCAGTCATGTTGCTCATATAATTTCATGCCCCATCTTTGACTCCTCAACCCCATTCCTCTGCGGAAGAGAGCTGGAAACTATGCCAAAGCAAAGGAGCAGAGGCAGTCTGTCATTGTGTGTGATAGCATCTCGTCACCCCCACCTTGTGGGGGTACAGTGGATGAAGAGATGTTAACTTCACATGCTCTGCATGGTTTATCTGAATGTTAAATCAAGCTGTAGAGCTTCACATTTAAAAAAAAAAAAGAAAAAAAAAAGATAGACAATTCCTAAATAACAGAGTATCTTAGAAACTTTTTTTTTTCTTATTCAAACATCTGAAACAAAGCCTTCATGCAAATCAAGCTTAGACTGTGATCTATGCAATGCTCAATGCTCCAAAAGCACGCATCAGTTCAAAATGAAATTCAGCAAGAGCATTCTGTTGTTATGGGAAAAAGACTATCTCTCAGCCTAGACACTTGGGCTCAGGACAGCCAGCTTCTGCAATCTATTTTGCCAGAGATTTGCCTCTGGCAGGTTATTTAAACTACTTGTACCCTGGTTCCTCCTGTGCAAAAGCGGAAAAAACAATAATTGTAATTCAGCAAAATCTCACAAAATGGTCAAAAGGATGAAATCAATCTTTCCACAAGATGCTTGGAGGGGATCATCCTCTAAACTCAACAAGAAAGAAATAATCACACTAGATTAAAGCAGTAGCATCACATTCAGAAATATCTCAGTCTTACAGTCCACTCCCAAATCTAAAAAAACTCTTGAATATAAAGGAATACCTTTATCATTTGAGGTCACAATCTTATAAGCTCTCTATCTCAAATTATTTTGTGCTACCCTATAGGAGTGGCAGGAAATGCAGTTCAACTTCCCTCATATAAGGAGTCACCACCTGGTAAAATGTCAGAAACTTTAGAGAAAACAAAGAAGGGTCACCTGACATTCAAATTCAGATTAGAGTAGCCCTATAATGCAACAATAGATTGCCTTGTACCCTGAGAAGCTGCTACTAATACAAACCCCTTAGTCCCACAGCTGCACCTAAGCAGGCAACACATCCTAGTCCTAAGGCAGTAACACAGCATGTCATACATCCTCCTCAGTCACTGTGACATCTCTATGAGGAAGAAAAACACAGTAAGGTTTCAAAACATGGGTTACATCTCTGTGACAAGGTAATTCATCAGCACCAATAAGCTTGTACAGTGCAATGCTGAACCCCCATGTTATGTCCCTGGAGCACTGACATCAGCCTCAGATGTTTTGTGTATTTCCCACTCAGCCTTTGCTAAACAGATGAGTGGACAGTGAATTCACCACTACAAAGATAAGAGTGAACCAAACAAAGGAAAAAGCAAAACCTCTTCAAGCTCTTTCTCTTAGTGATAAAATGCCTAAGTATGCACTAGGATATAATTTTCACAAACCTTATCAGAAGATGATCAAGGTACAATGGCATTTTAGCAAATGAGAGAGCAATAAATTTATCACTATCGGACACTATTCAATTTACCAATGAGCCCACCTGTAAATAACATATAACATTTGGCATGAAATACCTAGTCTTCCTGAAAACTTCTGAGCAAACACTTCATTTGATTGCTGTATTTTCTCAGTAGGGCAAGGCGTTATAAAGCATCCACAAAGGATTAGTACTTTCAATTGAATCTCAGCGATTTCCTAGGTAATTGCCATTTCTTCACCCAAAAAGTATGATCAAGAATAATTTCTAGTAGTATATGCACTTTTTTTTTTCAGGGGCAACAAGCTTTGACAAACATACCACTAGCCAGCCTTGTTATGCTCTTTTCAGTCCCAGCAGCAAGAACATACAGCTGAGGGCACAAAGCCTTCCAGAAGTGAACGGAGTATGCTTGTCAATGCTCACTGAACCATAAATTGTAAACCAGATTCAGGTCCAGCCTAAACTTCAATGATTACTCTGATACGCATGGAATAACTATGCTATATGTGCAGTAACCTCTCTGTGAATGTCTTAAGTAATAATGAGCAACTCTACGCTGAAACAAAAAGTCTCTTTTTACTTGTAATGATAACAAAGTACCATTCTTCATGAAAGAAAATAGACATACAGATGAAAATACAAAACCTGAATATTGAGAAATATGAGCCCTCCTTCCTTCCCATTGAGAACAAAAGGCTTAAAAGCATAGAACACAGTGAAATCAAGCAAAATAAAACATTATTAGACTCCTAAATGATACTAGCTAGCTGGTTGTAAACTTAGCAGGTCTAAATGATCAGTATCTGAAATATGTCAATTCAGCATGTCAAATCAATAATTCAGTTAATTAGGAAGCTACTCAAATGTGGGCCAATACATTATAAGGGTTTAGGTTAAGGAACTGGAGATACTGAGACCAGATTCAATTTGCTGCCTGAGAAGATTATCTCTAGAGATATTAAACAGCTGCTGATAACATAAATCAATTTTATATAGTGGGTGGTAAGGGCACATGTGACTAGCAGTGCCACCACATGTCAGATATGTGACATACAAAATGACTAAAAAATAAGTCTTTTTTTTTTTTTTTTTTAAGTCATCAGCATAGACAAGACTTGCTACATATGCATAGTTAGGATTATTAACATTATTTAGCATACAGCGAGTATATGCTGCATTTCTAGGCATCTAATAGTTTATTTGGGAATCTCAACTGTGAAAAATCCCAGACAAATATCCTAAGTCCTCAAACTGCATCTGGATAAAAGTTCCAGGCATAAAATTACATGCATTGGGCTAAGCTGGACACATGGCAGCATGAGATCCAGTAAAGTTGCTGTCCTGAAAGTATATGAAAACAAAACAAACTAAAAATGAATAAACATTAAAAAAAAAAGCGACACCTCAAAAACCCAACCCACACCTATGTTGAAAATAGAAGTATCTCTTGCTATAACAGTAATAAATGAAATAAAAAATTAAAAAAGAGAGAGAGAGAGAAAAATCTTGTCTCTTCCCATTAGAAAGCACAGAACAGAATCAGTGATTCAGACACTAGTACCTTTGATTGAACACAACACTTTTTGTCCCTAAAAGATATTAGAATCTTTGGAAAGTTGGCTTTGTTGTACATGGAAAAAGAAAAGCAATATGGAAAATGCCTGCAAGTTTCATTTAAGAGAGAGCAGATTAAAAGAATGGATCTGCAACAATTTTAACTCAGGGGGGGGAAAATAAAAGAGGGAGCCTAGCTGCAAGATGAGAGGAAGAAAAATAGGAAATGCTTGCTGGAGACAGGAAGAAGCAATAGCAACACTTTATGCTGGTGTCAAAGTGCTTTAATTACATGTGTGAGCCATTTCACACATACATATACTGCCAGCCTGTATGTTAACTTCAGCAATTTTACAATGAGTGGAGCCTTCAGTGTTCCAAAGTTTTATCATTACAAGTATATGCTAAAGATTACTTTCCAAACATAATTCATATAGCCCTACTGGTAGACAGTATTGGATATCTTTGTGCAGACAAGCAGGTACTGACATTTCAGCACAAGCTAGATGTCTCACAATTAATGTGTACAGCTCAAAGAAAATGTCACCCATCAGCTTGTATTTTATACTCAAACCAGGACAGCAGTAAAGGCAAAATCTTATAATGCAAGTGTATTCAAATACAGCTATCCAGCAGTTCTGCATAAACTCACTATGCAGGTATCTATTCCTGAATCTAATAACTTTGAAAGCAGCCATATTCAATTATTATGAACACCAGTACACAAACCTGAAAAGTCTGAACAAAGATTAGAAGTGCTTGCAAGACTTACCTCTGACATTAAAACTGTATTTTGTTACTAGAATACTGTGTGCCATGATGCAAATGTATTGGGATATAGCAATACCCACTCATGAGTATCAAACAATGCTCATGCATTAGAAATGATTCAATGTCTATCTTACAAACATGTTTACTCCTCCAACTCTTACATTTTTGATCTTTTACATCAGGAGTAAATTTTAAAAAACATAAATTTAAGCAAGCTTCCTAAAACCCTGCCTAATTGTAATGTATTTTAAGCTCGTCACTTTAAGGGATTACCATAAATGTGCTTAGAATCTACTTTTTAATCTGATTTTTATTTTGCTTTCCTTTACTTTTTAACACCATCTCATTTTTTTTTTCTCCAAACACACTGTTAAAAATAAAATACATTCTATACTAAAAAGAGTAAAAAGTTCATATATATATAAACCACAAAACTCTACTGCTTCCTCTAATCCAGGTCAGGACAGCTTGCCAATTGTCCCTGACAGTTTATTTACAAAAAAAAAAAAAAAGGAAGAGTTTATGTATGAGAACCAGGAAACACAAATATTCAGAGGTGAAACTCAGCATCTGTTTCATTACATCTGGTAACGCTGTATTTGAAAACGCTATAGTAAATGAAACGAAGTGAAGGGAATGTCTCCAAAAGAAAGCAATTTCTCAGTATGAGTACTTCCATACCCCCAAAATTAAACACGTAAGGACTCAGAGCAAACAGACAACAGAATTACTACATATGCAAGTAAACACAGAAGTTTAAAGCAAATTTCTCTGGCTTAAATTATTAATTTTTCCTCAATTTAAGTGAAAAAAAATCACGGAATTTCTTTTTTAATATCATTTCATACTGATTTTAATTAAATTGACATTTTATAACTATATATTTTGCAATAAATCCCTTTAAATAAGGGCAGCAATAAGGTAATATTTTTTGTAATATGAACATACTACAAAATATATCACATCATTATGGAAACCTAAAGTAGGTGTCCCAGCATTATTGTAACTTGAAAACAGTAAATTTCCGTAGTTTCCATTCAGACATCTTGTATCTCACACATTATGTGCTTCTAACCCACAAAGTTTTTTTAGTAATTGAGGCTACCAGTACAGAAGCTTCAGCTGCAAACACTAATTAGCAAAGGCAGACTTAAATCTTCCTGGATAGCTGGATGATCGTGCCTGCAGTGTGTTGCAGTGTTGGTACACACATTGTTTTCAAATCAGATATTTAGATACTATTCTGGAACAGCTGGAACTTATGTGAAACCTTATTAAATTAAATAGTTGACATCTTTCGATGTACTTTTTATAACAGCAACAAAAAAAAAACAGGCATAGAAAAGTCTTGCTGGTTGTAATCATGCTTTCTCCTCTTGATTGAATCAGAAGGCATTCTGCTTATTTTTTATAAAGCAGAGAAAAAAAAATATTTTAATTACAATACAAATTCAAAAAACACATGAAGTGAAACCCTCCATTCTTACTTTTCAAGATATAACGAATCTGGGAGGCAGTGCCAGTGTTATGACAGACTCTGCAACCAACCAATAGATTGAAATGTCCTCACTGGCAAACAATCTTCGAAGTTCTCTGGTCTATCACTAGAAAGTTTCATGTTCTTTGTGTCCCACACCTGGAGGCATTATTAGACCTCATGGTGCAGGCTGATGAGGAGCTGCTACATGGGTGCTCTTTAATCCCCTCCTCTTTACATGCATTATTACAGAACTGATTGCTGTGGCTGGGAGGGGCCTCAGCAGTCCTTACACATTCTCCTGCCATTAGGAGCTGGATTTTAAAACAGGCATCTCAGAAGCTGTAAACTGAGGTACAACTCTTGACTGTGGTTCAGAGGCAGTTCCCAGAAAGTGAAGAGAAGATCTATTGCTGTGGCAACTGTTTCAGTAGGTGAGATTTTTTTAAGAGGTCTCTTCTGAAAAAGCAAGTGCCCAAAGGCCCTTTACGCAAGAGCAGGAGATAGCCTGAGGGGTCTCTCAGAAAACTGTTGAGGGGCTTTTCTAAATCAAAAAAGGAACTAGATGATCATTAGGGCCCCTTCCAACCTAAACCATTCTCTGATATGCTAACACTGCAACACAACTGTGTGACATCTAGAACCTGAAAGATGCAGCTATTTATATACAGAAATACAAAAGAATTTGTGCACGTCTACTATGGATTCCCTTCAGAAGAATACATATTCTCTCCATGCCACGTTAAAATCAATGGTAGCTTTTTAAGTCCTATTGCAGGGGGGTTGGGGTGGTGTTGGAATGAAAGTAAACACTAGATAAACTTGGAATAAGCAGGAACTGGGAAGAAATAGGCATACTAAATAACAACATAAAAGGAAAGCCAGAGGAAGATTATGAAAAGGGAATAAAGTGTTGTAAAGATGAAAAGGAAGACAAAACAACTAAGACGCACACAAAGATTAAAAGCAGGCAAGAAGCAAGCAAAAGAAGAGGCAAGTTTTGCACTTATGCAATTCTTTTTTAAAAATTAGCAATTATTTTATATATGTACAAAACCTTCTCAATATATTAGGAAATATTTAACCCCTACCCCTACAGGGCCAGCAAACTAACTAAATGTTCACATTTAATCACATAAGTAAAAAGCACAAACTATAGGGCAAGCACTCGCATCTGGAAAAAACCTCCAATAAGATTAAGTTATACTTTAATCATAGAATCAGAATTGTCAGGGCTGGAAGGGACCTTAAAGATCATCTAGTTCCAACATCCCTGCCATGGGCAGGGACATATCCCACTAGAGCAGGTTGCTCAGAGCCCCATCCAGCCTGGTCTTAAGAACTTCCAAGGATGGGGCTTCCACCACCTCCCTGGGCACCATCAGCTGACACCATCTTTTCTTAAGTTAACAACTGCTCACACAACAACATTAAAGAACCTCGGTTTTAATACAGGGCAACTAAGTAGCTTTCACACAGAGAAACAGAAGACAGGCTTTGCTTTTTTCTATGGGAGAATGGCATGTAAAGTTTTGGTAGAGTCATTCCACTGTGAATGCATATTTTAATAAATTACCAAATGTGTACATTATTTTAAATAGCATCTAGCTACAAGATACAACTGTAAAGCATAAGCTGTCTGAACTGGGAATAAAACCTATGGCAGCAAGAGTAAGTTTAGTATTAAGGGTATATGAAATTTTAAAATAAAGATACTTATCTGTGCACATATTATTATTATTCTAATTCATTGATGTTATAAATATATTTTAAAGCATTTTTGTTTTAATATAAATCGGAAAAGCATAGTAACAAGAAATAATTTTCTTTAAACAGTGATGCTCATATTAAAATCAGGAAATGATATATTAAGAATTTCAGATTCACTAAGGCAGTTATCTTAGTTCCTAGTAATAGATTTAAACATGTTACCTGCAGTTCACAGTGCAAAGGTGCGCAGCCTTTCATAACCAAAGTCCATCTCCTATAGCTTAAGGGCCTGAATGGACCTCCTAGCTGCATTCTTATCTTCCAGTAGAACCAGGACAGAAAAACCCCACTATTCCGGTCTTCAAATTGCAGCAAGAATCTTGACACATAAATTATTATTTCCATGTCAGAAGTTGGTAAAGAAATTGCCATATATATGCAGGATTAATTCAAGACAGAACAAACCCAAGTTACTCTGTTACCTATCCTTCATCTGGAATTTCTACGTATTTCTACAATTAATTAATTAATGAACGGCCATTTACTGTCTAGATCTATGCAATTTGAACTGACCATCAAAGTCTTTCTGCATATCACAGAAAGAACACACACAGCATAATGTGCATGCTAGACTATTAGCTCAGTATAATTCCTTTTTCAGTAAAATCTGAAAGGAAGAACTTCTATTTCCTGAATGCTTATCTAGTTAATAAGAAAATTGTCCTCCGTCTCCTTCTGCCGGTGATGTGTATTTCACCCTGTCGCATCACTGGTAGATCATAACGCAGCTTCAGAGTTACAGATTGATTCACCTTCTTGCAGCTTAAGCCACGACAGGGCAACGTGCCTCACTACTGTTCTAATATTGACAGATAGAGTTAAATGTTTGAATCAAGTCATTTTTTTCACGCAGATCCTAGGAAAGGAAGACATTAAGCAGGGAGAAATGGTAAACCCACGCATGAGGAACCATTTAATTAAAGTGATTCTGTGGGTAGGTAGGTGGTTTGCATGTGGGAAAGCTGAAGAGCTAGGTGTGTGGGAAAGAAATGGAAACTTGAGAGTATAAACAGGATTTGAAAAAAAAAAAATTCAGGGTTGGGTTGGGGGTTAATAAGCTGCCACTAAGCCATCCTTATCTGAAACCCACGTGTGGTCATCCAGAAGAGTAAGGTTAGCTCTTGTGTAACCATAGGCAAAGACTGTCACATTAATAGAAATTCAGCCTTATGATTTAAGGAGATGAGAGGAAGCTTATCCGAATGACCTCCATAGCTTTAACCTACAAACCTTTTTAGTTTCCCACCTACCTGTGCTACCTGACCATTCAGACCTCTCTAATGGAAAAGCACTTTCTTGCAAGCAAGGACCTAAGGATGTTGATGGTTAATCGAGAAGTCACAAACATATTCTCCTCATGCCATTGCACAAAGTACTCCAGGCAATATACAAGTTTATATTGCAATTACAGAGAGTTAGTACAGGCAGAAATCAACAACTCCTGATAAAGTTGCAAACCATTAACTATCATTTGCATGCCAATGACAAGAGAATGGAAAACATCATTAGTCTTATGAAACCTAGCACAGCCACTCCTGTATTTAGTGAAAATAGGAGCTCATTTTCACAAAAAAAATCCCCCCCTGTAAGGATCAATTTTAATTACCATGTTGTAATGTGAAACAATGATGCAGAAGGTCAAATACCAAGTTTTAATTAGCTATTTCATCATACAAAGATTCCCTTTGAAATTTATGCTCAGTTTATTCAGCAAAATGTGCCACAAATGTTTTTCTCAGTATCATCAGAACTCAAAGCACAGTCAAAGCATTTGGATGCCACGGTTACTTAGACTGCATAGAGAGAAGGAAAAGTCAATAACGTAACATGTAAAAGAATTGGTATGGAGAAGTAAAGAGCCCAAGGGACAATACAAAGTACAAGAAAACTCAAAAAACCAATACTGTTAACTCCTTTAGAGCCAAATTGGAAGAAAATCTTAAGTTGTTTAATTGGTCAATTAAACTTGGCAGATCAGAAATTAACTGGTAATGCTTTTTAGAAGAAACTTTTCAAGTTAGAGCAATATGTCTATATCTCTGGTTGACAATGTGATTGAAAACACCTCTGCAATGTTTTGTGCTTTAAATCTACCTTAGAGCTGGCTGGACTAACCTGCTTAAGTGATCTGAGAATGGTTTGTCTGCCCCACAAAAAACATTTAGATGAGTATTCAGTAGTCAGCTGCATTATTGGAGCAAACATGACTAGAGATGACAGAGCGCAATAGCTCTCTTTAGTCCTGGATGGGGTTTTTGTTTCAGGAAAGGAATCTGAGCTTTATTCCTTCACCAATTTCAAGTACTCAAAAATCATGAGAGAAAGTGATAATCACAGTAGCTCAAAAAAAAGCAGACTAATAATTTTTATGTCTTCTGTTTCAATATCACATTTGCGTATCTTGTTATGAGAACCAAAAGGAAAAAGCAACTGATGTGATGCCTAAATCACAAGGTACTGAGGTTTCCAAACACCACAAGCCCTGCTGATACAAATGGAGTGGCATGATTAGCTGGCAGTGTAACTGCTGCTCTCCTTACACCGGATAACCACTCACAGAATGACAGGTACTTTCTGGGAACAATGCCTAAGTTAACTCAGCAGCACAAGAAAAAAAGGTGGTTATCTCCTTACCAACCAAAACAACTAAGTCTAGTTGTTGACTAGACACAGTTTATTAATTACATCATAGAAAACGGTTTAAAGTCTGTGTATCCTTGAGAAGAACCTATTTTAGAACAGGCACTGACACATACAGCTGCTAAAGTGAGCAATATGTTCCTATTATGCCTTAGCATAAGCAAAGAAATAATTGTGGGGCATAGTTACAAAGTTTACATGCAGAGCTCTCACCAAGGAAGACTCTTATAAGTAATAATGCCTATGAACACAAGTCATTACCATGCCTCACCAAACTATCACAGCATTATGCTATCTATTTGGAATGTCAGATTTGATCTCTTCACTGTAAAGTAGGATATGGACCAGGTTGCTTGCTTCTGCTTCTCTGCAGCACTCAGGGTCTTGAAAAAAGCTCCTTGAAATATTTTATTCAAGTAGCAGTTGGGACCAAATATAATAGGTAGTATAAATGAAATTGCATACCATGCTGATACAATAGCCTACACCAGCAGGATGTGATTTAGATGAATAAACACTGCTGTAAGAATTGTCAAAGTATTAGCAACTATCTAGCATACAGGTGGCAAACATCTACAGACAAATATATGGAACTGAAATAGAATAAAAACTGGGTCATTGGTAGCAGTTGGGAATAAAAAGTGTCCATGGGGAAATCTGACTTGCAAGACAGCATCTTCCTGGTGAAAAGATCCCATCTCCTCCCCAGAGGGAGCACAGTCCTGAATGCCACTATTTAGAGGAATGATTGACATGGATATCTGCATTGTAATTCTGCTCTGCATGTTTTCCTGACAGAACTACACACAGGCATGTAGTCACTTTTGCTTCCCAAGCCGTAAGAGGCATTTCCAGGATCCATGTTCCAGATGGACTACTAAAACCTACCAGGCAAAAGCAGAATATTCAGAGACAAGGATAAGACCAGCTGAGCTCAGCAGCACTGAAAAGTGCCTCTCTCACTATGTATGTTTGGTACGTCAGACTTCAAAGGAAGTTTACCTCAAGGCTAACAAGCACAACCAGTTACACGATGAACCAGCAAATTATAGAGGCCTTTGTTTTAAACATCTTTACATCAATGACACACTGTTATAAGAACAACTGATGGACACCTGTAAACCAAGTAGGATACAGCCCACCATTTAATATGGAACAAAATTTCTTGAAGCAGCTAATGTACCCTACACCCCTAGCAGATGGAAAGACCAGAAATAAAATAATAGGAGAGAAGCACTGGGGGGGGTGCAGGGGAAGAAAGGGAAAGGCAAAAAACCTCCAAACCATCAAACTTATACCAGTAACTTAAAGAAAAAAGAAGGAAAAAGAGCTAATAAAAAATAGAAATACGCTGCAGAGAACTGTAGTAACAATCTACCCACCTGCAGGCTCAGACAATGCATTAAAGCTCTTTGCTCTAAATGCTTGCCGCTGTCAGTTTTCTTACACAAAACCCAACAAAAATCAACAAAGGCTGTATATCATTCTCTTCCACAAAACAACTCGGTTGAACAGGTAAATTCAGATATGGTAAGTAGTTCTTCAGTCCATAGTATCACTGAGCCTTCCCAGATCCTTCGATGAAGAGAAGGCCTCTGCAATGTGACTAAAGAATGTACAAACCTGGACACAATTAACACCAAGAAAAGAAACCATCAAACTTACAAGCCATGAGATTTCAAAGAATATACAAGATTTCAAGGTAAAGCAGGGCAACCGTAACAACAGACACCTAGCATATAATATATTGATTATTTTCACACGGAAGAGAGTATCAAGTTCAGCGAATGCCACAGGAGGAATTCTGGTAGTAACCAAGCTGAAATTCAGTCATGACAGCGAAGTCATGTGAAAAATACCTCATCATTTTCAGTGATCACAGACAACCCATACCCCTGCACTACATGTCTTCTACAGCACTTCAGCAGCACTGCAACCCCTAATCGTAGAATTTTATGGGTTGGAAGGGACTTCTGGAGATCACTGAGTCTAACCCCCCTGTCAGAGCAGGATCACCCAGGGCAGGCCACACAGGAACAGATCCAGGCTGGTCTTGAATGTCCCTAGAGAAGGAGGCTCCACAACCTCTCTGGGCAGCCTGTTCCAGGGCTCTGTCACTCTCACAGGGAAGAAGTTTTTCCTCATGTGGAGATGAAACTTCCTGTGTTTCACCTTGCTGCCCTTACCTCTCATCCCATCACAGGGCACAACTGAAAAGAGACTCGCTCCTTCTACTTGACACCCACCCTTCAGATATTTGTAAACATTGATAAGATCCCCTCTCATGCCATGCTGAGTATTGATTCAGAACCACCTTCGACAGAAAAGCACTATGCACCAACACTCTCCCAAGCAAACTGCATTTTCCCGTGAGGACTCCTATCCAAGCACACAACATATCAAGGCTTTTCAGCTTGTGAAATCTGGTGATATCACAGTCCAAGGCAGAAAGACTGCACAATGACCTCAAGTTTTCTCTAATGCAAAAGTAGAATTAAGAGAACATCAGGATATTTTTTACATACACACACATATGTGGAACACAAAGCATTATTACAAACTCATGTTTTATCATACCATGCTATTTACTTCCATTGTTAGTATAATGCACTAGAATTGCATTTACTTTACTGTTATCTTCTTTCTTACACATGCCCAGTTAATGGCCCTTTTATTTACACACATCTCCTGTTGACATCAACAGAAGTTGTGCATGAAAAATCACAGGTAAAAACTGAACATGTCTTGCTCTTAGAACTACATATGTATAATATGTTTGCATATATATATATATGTACACAGCTAAAAGGTGATTTTGTATTTCACAAAATTATCAAATGTCTTTAAAATTAACATAACACTCAAAAACCCTCTGCAAAATCACCAAATGCTGCTTTTAACATAATTTTGTAACACACTTATCATTGATCCATTCTTCTTGAAAGAAGCAATTTACTCTTTTTGTTAATGACTAAAAGCACATTTGATGCTATGCAACTCCAAGCCTACCAGCACTTAAATAACCCAGCACTGGATGAGTATTGATTATGCATATACTCAGATGGACTACTTCCTTGATTAAAGTTAAACCAACATATTGATCCAAAAAGATGAAAAGCGTATTATTCAGAGAAGACTCAAAGTAACTTTTGACAGTATTTTATTACCTACAGATGATTTTATATTATTTCAGCTAAATCATCCTGTCTTTAAACATTTAATTCCCTTTCATCCTGTACATTTTCTCCTGTTTCATAGCATCAAAATACAAAGCAAGCAATCCCTCTACATACAATCTCAGCACTTCTTATGTCCAATACTCACCCTAACAGAACACTGTCTTACACCATTTTGTCAGAATAATAGATTAAAAATAATAGATTAAAAATAAATCTCTAGGAAGTACATGTTTTGGAAGTAGAATAGTATTTCTAATCCCATATCTTCACCACTAAATGAATGTGCACTAAACTATATTTTAATTATTTAAACATAACACACAGAAAAAACAAAATCTTAACAGTATCTGAACACTCTTAATTGCAATTTTCAAAGTGTTTGTTAGTCATTTGAACAAAAGCATGCAAGAAAACGTTCTTTCTTAACTGAAAAAAACCCTTTGAAATTAAACTTCGAGAGAAGAGTATGGAAAGCAGCACAGTTTTTCACAGGATAGATGCCCAAGCCAGTTGTAAGTCCACAGAAAATCAGTGCTACAAATGACAAAAGATACTTGAAGCATTATATCCAGATTGTTATGTGTGCTCTCTGGAGAAGCTCAAGGTAAAAAAGAGTTTGTGCAATGTTTTGTTATAAAAAGAAAAATCCAAGGGGGGGGGGAAGGATCCCTTCCTATTAAGTTCTCAACAAAGTATTTTAGTTTTAATCAAAGAAAAACATACATTCTCATCTGATCAGATCTGTCTGCTTTCACTGCATATAGAAAATACCATATATTCTGTAAGTCTGTATTCATTAATGTCCTGCACCAACTCAAAGATGGTTTTAAGTACTGTCATTTTGGCTGGTAATAACTTCTCTCCCATTTTGAAAGGCTCTGAATGACCAAAGACCACACAGGAAACCTTTATCAGAGCCTATAGATTCTATTCATAAGGAAATCAGGCCTATAGACTTTCTGTATTAATAGCTCTTTACTGTGCACAAAACTGCAAACCTGTAATAAAACTGATGATTGGAATTTTATTCAGCTTGCAGCAAATGAGGACACTGACAGTGGTTCCAGCTGGGCCAGAATCACACTGTGTTGTGGTAAAGGTTCAAGAAGTGGAAACTTTTATTTAGTGGAAATTTTTATTTTTATTATTTAGATCTTTATTGGAGTTTGAATTGCACTAGACCCAATGTGAACTCTAGCTTCAGTGTATGATTCTTTCAGACAAGAAGAAAGAAAATGGGGGACACAGAGAAAACAAGGGTATGTGTCTAGCCTCATCATGGATTGAGTCTATCATGGATAAGGTTAAGTCACTTCTGGTAGGTTAATTGCTCTGCAGTTTATTAGCTTCACATTTAAAAATTTTAAGATCAATTTTCAGTGGCACACCCAGCTTCACAGGGACATAAATATTAATGTAAATAAGAAAGTTCAAAAATTGGTCTTGCCTCCAATAGCCTGTCTAAACTACATTAATTACAACAGTGTTCTTTTGTGAATGATCAATTGATTATTCTTTTAGATGCATGTAGTGCAGCTTACTGAAAGTAAAGTATGTAAAAGTATTGGAACCTACCAAACAAATGCCACTATGTCCCCCCATCACTTTCACTTAAAATTCTTTTAGACTGGAAACCAACTATTCAGAAAGCTATCAGGAACTGGAAAGAAGCATGATTTTTTTTCCTTCAACAACAAAGATCGCTTGGAGTTAAAATGTTGACACAGTGCTACTGAAGCTCTATTCCATAATAAAAACGTATATTATTAAACCTACAGAGAGACATACACAGATGGAAACTCATAATATTACAAAACCTGTGTCAAAGCTGCCTGGGATCCTCTGCATATACCTATTTATAATGTCTCTACAGCATGTTAAGTGCAATGCTAAAGAGACACAGCATAAAGAGATTTTAGATCTAGAAACCTATAATTAAATGGGGCAAACAATATCTGACTGTAAATTTGTAAAACTAAGTGGTGATTAATATGTTAAATGTCAATGCTGCTTTGAATAGTGTAGATCCATAGAGATACGCTTCTTGTAAACTTGTATTTTCAATGCATTGCTCTCCAGGGATGAATAGTATCCACAACTTTCAATGTAACATTGCAATTTAGAAAAAATATCTTTTTAAAAAACAAAAGAAAATTAAAAAAAGCTTTCTCAAGAATACCCTAAAGTCAAAAGTTAGGAAACCTGATTCTTTATAAACAGCATGGGAGCTACTTCAAAAAGTTATGCACATTCCTGTTAGAAAGAAAAAAGGAAGGCAAGAAAAGGATCCATAATAAAAAGAGCAAATAACTAT
This sequence comes from Actenoides lindsayi, assembly GCA_025331215.1. Lineage (NCBI taxonomy): Eukaryota > Metazoa > Chordata > Aves > Coraciiformes > Alcedinidae > Actenoides > Actenoides lindsayi. The sequence goes on from WTSP01002210.1 coordinate 49,152, forward strand.
AGTACACTCCCCAAATACAAAAGGTTACTGGAATTGAAGTGTTATCCTTTAGAGAATGGAAATTCACTCCACGTGGAACCAGAAGGGAGGAAGTGCATGACTGGTAAAATGGAAGCTGTATATTGGGAAGGCAAAAAGGAAGTGAGAAGAGCAGATAGCAAAGGATACAAACTCAAATAACAATAAAGCCTATTAGTATATCAGAAGCAGGAAACTTTCAAGGGAATCATTGGATTTACTAGAGCTGGGATTGAATACAATATTTGAAGAAGATAAGGACATTGCAGACAATACAAATTATTTCTTTTCATCAGCCTTTGCCATGGAAAACGTAGGAAAAACACGTATCTGACTTTTCTTATGAAGAGACCAGCACGTCTTCAAACTGAAAAATCCAAAGAGGTGTGGGGAAACACAAGAAAGTGAAAGCAATAAATGATGAGGGGTGAGCTGCTGTTGCACTCTCATCAACAGGTGCTTCACCATTGATTTTAGCACTGACCGTCTTTTACTCTGGAACTGAACGGTAAACAGACCAACAGTTTCAATACACAAAAAGGCAGAGCTGGCCATCAAGGCAAGTCCAGCGTGCAGCAGTGGCCAAAAGAGTAAGCAAAATAGAATATAAAAAGGAGACAGGGACAGTAGGAAAGACTGCATTTTAGTCAATATGCAATGTCTTCTGGAGTGTCTATTCAGCTTCGGGCTCTTGCTCTAAGCCAGTGACAGAAGAGTAAGAAAAGAGTTTCACAACAATCAGAAATGATCATGGAAGAAAACTTTTGAAGCTGGAAAGAACCGGGAAGTTAACTTAGAAAAGAGATGAATAAGAAGGGACACTGTAGAGCTGCAAAGGATACTATGTGATATAAGCATACAGGATGCTGTTCAGCTTAAACTTTCTCACACTACTATAACAAAAGGTCAATCAGAACAATAAAAAGTTACCAAGTCAAAAAATAAAAGGACTGAAACATTTTACTGCATAAACCACAAAACTGTGTAATTAACTCTCAAGGACACCTCCATGATAATAACAAGGAATAATCTTCTGTGCTTTTGCTACTGCTAATGCTTTTCTTTCTTCGTCATATCCATATAAAGAAATTAGAGACATGGCAATAAACATAAATCTTCAGAACAACTCACTTAAGAGAACACACTTTCCCTTTTCTCTTGCCCTAATGCATGAAAGTTGTGAGGTTGGATCTATACCAGGGGAGGAAGGGGAGGTAAGGTGAGGTGTGGAGTGTGGTTGCAGCGAGGCTGAGGACAGGTAGTAGAGATGTTTCAAGCACGTGCTCAAAATGCAGCATGCTGTCTGCTCTGTGCTAGATCTGACATGTGTAATGGAGGTGGTTGATGGCTCACAAACCTGCCAGCTGTTGGCACTGGATATATTGGGTCCCAATCTAGAATTAAGACAGAAGCACTAAACTATCAATGTGTGAAATTTGTGACTTAAATTACAAGGTAGGGCCTTTCAAGAGGTCTCTTGCATAATTCATGACACTTCAGAACTTCCTATATAAATCAAATAGGAGGAAAGTCTATCATTTCTGCTCTATTGAGCACAGATCCACACACAACTTTGGTAATGGCTGCACAAAAAAAGCTGTCTAGAAAATACAGTATTACAGACATGCTCTTCACAATACTCATTCACACAGTTCTGCAAATAATTTTAGTATAATACCACTGAATGAACACTTCTACTAAAAACTACCCATTAGTGCCACAAATACAGAGGACATAAAAAATAACAAAATTAGTCTGGTTTGAGGTTTGGTTTTGTTTGTTGTTTTGTTTTGGGTTTTTTTTTTTCCCAAATGAACACTTGCAAACATCCTTTTGCAATATTTTTCCATATCGGACTTAGTCAAAGTTCATTATGTGATTCATGGGCTTGCTATTAATCATTTTGTCTGCCTAACACTGTAGAAAACAAAAGTACAGATTCTACAAAGCTCCCACACTTACTAAGAAGCTCTAAAAGCAGCAAAATTATACTCTCAAAGTTCAACAACAAATTCTGACACACTTTCAACCTTGAAATGGTGAGTTATCCTAACACAAACGAAGCACGTTATCAATAGGTACACATGTAATTTGAAACATACTGCCTTAGAAATAGCTGTAACCTTGACTTACTGTGGCTGTGCCGGAGACAGTTTGTGCATTTGTGTCAGCTGCACTCTGTTCAGAGTGTGTCTGAGCAGGAGGGTACATGTTTAACGTGTGCTCTGGAACAGTTGTTTGGCCTGTGTAGTCTGGAGCTGGATGAGGATGTGGGGCTGTGTATTCTGCAGGGATACCATTCTGAGGTGGAGCAAACTGGGCTGAGGCATAAGGCTGTGCCATTGTGTCAGGAGGTGCTGTAGCTTCCTGATTACCCTGTAAAAATCAAAGAGAAAAAAAAAGGGGGGGGGAAGAAATATGGCATGAGATAAAATAAGTGATGACCTTGCTCATGTAACACAAAATGTGAAGATAAGATTTTGTTACGATTGCTGGCCTGAAAAAGGCACAACGGTTGTTTCTTGAGGAGAGAATTTCTTATCCATGAAAGCTCTGTGAGATTCAGAAAACACTTGGAGGTACACTGTATTGAGCAACTGCATGCCACAAATGTAAAAAAAAAAATAAAAATTGAGTTCCAATCAAAATACTAAACATTTGACTCTTAAAATGCATCCATTCAAAATCTTAAGTTATCTTAAGCCTACGCTGTAGGTTGTCAAAAGAAATAGATTTAAGAACTTTCAAGACTTGAAATTTGAAAACAATAGCATTTCCTTTCTGTATTACAATAAGCCTATGCAGTTAAAAACAAATGTCCCCATCTATTTATGGATAGATCCATCTTTATGTTTGATGTAATAAAGGATAGTCAAACACATTAATTTATCAGAGACTTCTGACTAAATGCTCTGCAGTAATAATTCTAGAGTAGGAAATGTACAAAAAAATGTTTCGGAACCTATACAATTACGTATAAAACATGCTGCTGCAGATGACACAGCATTAGAGGTGTGTCATCAGCATACAGAGACTATCCCAAACTCAGATGAGCTGATTTACAAGATAAAATTATCCCTCTAAATATTAAGTAATGTAAAAATGAGTATTTGGAAAAAAATTTATTTTTTTAATAAACACTGTTATTCTCCCACCAAAGCACGTATAAGTACCAGCACAGGATTATCGTAGGGATTTTGCTGATTTGTACTCATCAGTCTTTGATTTCCTAATTGCAAAACAGGCTGGATGAACAAAAGACATTAATTTTTCACTTTGTATTTGAGGACATTTCCAGCCAATTTCAACAAATTCAGACATCACTTCTCTGACCTGAACTGGACCTAAACCCAAGAGCTTTTAAGAATTTGCAAAATCACAGAACAGGAATAAGCTCTGGTACATGGCAGGATTAGAAGAGAAAATTAAATTTTCCTTTGTAAAAGGCATTGTGTTCTAAAAGATCAAAACTTTATACCAGCAATCAAACCCTCCCTAATTTTAATCCCATTTTTGCTACTTTACATTGCTTCATTCAACTACCTTTAAAATGAAAACAGTGACATTTACCTACTTCACAGGGTTAAGTCAGTAAGTTTTAGTCCCATAGATCCAATCATTCCAAGGTTAATGCTGCACTGAAACTAGCTCTGTTTATATTTCAGCGGAAGTTAAAAACTCTTGTAAATGTATACTTATATGCTCTTCTGTTAAAATGGCAAGGTTCCTTTCTTATTTCTAAAGTTTTCACTATAAAAACAGAAAAATCCAGCTGAGGTAAAAACCAGCAGTGACTGGATTATCTCAGACACATTTTTAAAGCTTGGGGACGAGGTAGGTGACCTTAAATTTTTTAATCAACTGTTTCACGAAGGTTTTCAGCAAGTGGTAAGAATGAACAGCTGCAAATCAAACTTCTGCCTATATAAGCATTTTCACTTGAAACACAGTAGCTGGTTACTTCTGGTCCTTAAGTTATTCCTTCATGTCAGATGCTAAACATGGCATTAGAGTCAGCAGCTGTTAAAAAAAGAACAATAATGGCAACAAAGGGACCAAGGGTTAATGTCTAGGTGCATTTGATCTAAAGGGTTTTATACTACCTCAAGTCCTAAACCAGGTGTTGCTGAGACCCCCATTGTTTCTCATTAACATTGACAGCAGTTCCATAAGACCCTAATTAATATTCAAAGCCTTCACACTTAGAGCTAATTACAGCTAATATTTAATTAAGAGGATTGAACTTTTATATTCCTTTTACCAGCAACTTCAAACAATTCACTTTGTAGTTTTATCGTAACATGGCAAACTGCACTGGCAATTCCAAGCACCTTCATATTGCTGAGACTCTTCTACCTCTTTCATTAAACTTACTAAGCCAAGGTCTGATAATATTTATAACCGAGACCTCATTACTAAGTAAACAACAAAGGGTCAGGGGTTTGTCTCATTTTTTTATATATATAACTACTACATATTCAGGGATTTACAGCCTTGCCATTAAAGGAAAAAAAACCCAAAACCAATCCACACATGCTTAGAGTAGAAAACTGACACAGAAGATTATGTGTCTAAGTGTTGCGTGTTCGTTAAATTGTTTTGGCTGGAGGATGGAGGAACCCTAAAGAAATTATACTTGCACACTCTAGGTACATGGCAGGCCATAGGTGTAAAATGATAGCAACAATAAATCTGAGTTGTTCTTCTCTTAAAGTTGGTGTCTTTCCTAGCCTTTAAAATCAGTGTGAATTTATGATTCACAATTAATTCAACAGACACAGTATTATAATGCAGTATAAAAGCATGTATGTATAAACATGTTCTTTACTACCTACATGTGTCTCAAGCCAATAGCTTCTTGGTTAGAATATGAATTTATTTCAAGAACAATGCAGTGTCAACTAACACCCATCTGTATAGAAATGTGGTTGACGGAAACCCTAGACTACACAACAGTCAGATACATTAGACTAAATTTTAAAGAATCAAATATTCCTTAAATATAATTACATAAAATGTCCCTTTATTGTGCTCTTTAAAATACAGTGAACTAAAATGAATAAAGGAAATAATAGATCTAATGCATGAAGTTGAAAATCTGAAATGGCCTTAAAAGCAACAGGAAATATTCATCCTAAATTAGCCTATGAACTCAGGTATAGAGCAATCTCAAAACCGCAGATGACAGGACACAGACATCGCTTAGTACAACCTAGGCATGAAAGGCTAAACAGAAGTTGTCCCTTAAGACTCAGTTCCAAGTATCTTTAAGATTAAATGACCCCTTAATGCTCAATTTTGTGCATGGTTTTTAATAAAGTAGTTGTTGGCAACAGAAAGAAGAACAAAGGATGGCAGACAGTCAGACTCTGCTAAATGTTCTGGCCCGAGTTTTAATGAAAACCACATTTCAGCTGAAAAATATGCTTTACGTGGCAGTGTATAAAATCAGATTTATTGCTTTCTGGTTAAATGTTGAACTTTAAAGAACAAAAAAAAAGAAAGCATTCTGATGATGTAGGTAAGAGAAGTCGCTCCTTTTCCATATATATTACTCCATTTGAAGAAAAACTTAGACTTTAAAATGCTCCTGATATCTCAGATCTCAAAGTGCCTTTTCAGCATCTTTTGCTCTGAAAGGATTTCATTATTAAGAAATGCATGAGAAGTGTCAAAACATAATAAAGCAAGCTTGTTATGTTTGTACACAAAAGACAGAGCACAGAAAACATTACTTATGCAGCGTTCCTTTTTAAAAACACATTTGCAGCATAAAAATGTGCTCAATGAAAACCTTTCTGCTTGCCTGCATTTTAAAGTCTAACTAACAGTTTATTGTTTGTTTTACTCTATTTTCTGTTTGGTGCATTTTGTTTCTTTGGCAAGAGATATTTCACGTTTAGAGAAAGCCTCTCATACTGTAGTTAAATGAGCCAAACTGCATCATACCCTTAGGGCACAGAAACAAAGAAGAAAAATGCAACATTACTCTGTAAACCTGCTGGTTATATAGGAACGGCTCAGTTAGATATATCAAGCACAGCAGAGATACATAATCACTGCCGTAGTTTGCTCTCCATAGACTTAAGTAATAAAACATATATTAGAAGTCTTGCATGCAGTGGTGCAGCTGGTTATAAGAAATGCCCTGGCTTGACTAAAATCAAGAGTTGCAAGTGAAAATAAAAGTGAAAATACCTGCTGTACCATCCTGCTCCCTTTATTCTCCATAAACTTAGCAGCTGCTCTAGTCCCAGGCCATACAGCATCTGCCCAAAGCAAGCATCAATTATGGATGAGGGCGTGTGAGCAATGTAACGTGTGCCTGAGTGTGGATGATAGGGGTGTTGAAGGAGGGGGAGCTAATGCAAGGCTTACTGACCTCCCTCTCAACATCTGACTGCTCCCAAAACCTAATCCAGATGGGACTCTTTGAGTTTGCTGGGCCTCGCCCCAGCAATCACAGCAGGCCACTCCTCTGTCTCCTTCTACTAGTTATAGAATGCACCACTGAGCAGATGATTACACACAGAAGAAGAAAAAACACAGCTTGACTACATTAATAGCTGTTTAAAAAACATCAGAAATGCTACTATGTAAGTTGCCAGAAGCTAAACATTTTTGCTTTTAAATTAAGACGGCTGTATTCAAAGTTACAACCCCCCCTGAACTGCCAGTGCTTTGCCTTTTCGATAGCTGCAGTGCACAGTAACGTGTGTGTATCTCCGTGATTAATTCATCCTACCTGTGGCAGAGTTAATAACAATAAGCTATCTATTTTAAAACTGCTGAACTCCACAAGAAAACCATCAATAGCAAAGTAGCCTGTTTCAGATTAAATGTACTTTGTCCTTCCATACAAATGAAACCGTTTGCTTTTTTGTTTCATTTCATGACATCTCCCTTGCTTAGCAGGGGAAATATTTCAGAAATGCTTCTAAGGTTTAGTTCTGTGAAGCACTTTAAGCAACTTCATGTTTTACTATCAAAGGAACTTTCCTAGATGCTCTGGAGGTAGTTTTACAATTATTAAACTTTTAATTAAATCATGTAATAAAGGAAAAAAAACAACCCAAGAAGGTATAAACAGCCCCTCTGTCATGGACTGCCTACAGACACAAGAACTGAGAAAGGAACAGGACGGACATGTAACATGGGAATTATTTTTACCAATGTTCACATTCTAAGATGTGGGCAGAACAGCAGATAAATAGTCATTAAACTTATATTCTAACCAAAATATACTGGGTTTCTTTAAAGTGGCAGTGTAATTCTTCCAGTTTTGCTGCTGCCACTCCCCAATTAATGATAATAAAAACAGCCACTTCAAATTTTTCAGAAGGAATCAGACATCCAACCACACTGGACCGGTAATCACAACTGACTGACTCTGCGAGCTTTCTCTGCTGTAGTTTAATTATCTGACCGGGCCACTTGACTCAGATCATTTGCTTCTGCAATCATACAAAATGAATTTTCCAGTCACCTCTCATTTTTTTGGAAGGTTCAGTACAGAGCCAAATTCAGATTTAATTTAGAAAACAATCCTGTTCCAAAAGAAGGGTATTCTCAAAAGTAAGAAAGATACTGCAAATTATGTTTTGGGGTTTGTTTTTTTTCAGACAGCATAAGGGGAAAGGGTAACAGTAAGCAAGCAAAAGAGAATTTCTTTACTGCCTTAGCAAGAAAGAACCATCTCTTCACTCACATTAAAGAGAAACATTTACTTCTGGTGCTCTGCATATAACATATCTCATTCCAGTGCAAGTCTGTGCTCTTGCTACTGCTATGTATACATTTGAAAAATAAATGTTCATTTTGTGTCAGTGCCTGAAGTATAGAATGGACTAACTAATGAAACATCCCTAAACCCTGCGAAGTTGGAAGGTTATGTACATTTACTTACATTTAAGCGAAGGTGGCAAACAACATACCAAAAACTAAGTTCTAGTCTGAATCCCTGCCTGCATTCAAGATCCCATACTATTATGGATGTATAGATAGATACAAATAAAGCATTCCATCCAACACCTTCACTCTTTTCAGTTGTCACTGCTGAAACTTTCTACCACTTTTATGATGCTGTGATTTATTACACTAGCTTTCCCTGTCCTACATGACAATTCTTTCTCCTGCTATTTCCAATGGCCCAAACGGACATGACTCTGTCACACTGATTTATTTTGCTTTCACATTACCACCTAAAGCTTTTTCTTCTTTTTTTTTTTTAACTTAAGTTTCCTCCCTGTCCCTCACATTCTCCAGCTCTGACTCAGGTATTTTATAGAGGTCTTTTCAGCTGCTGCTCAACCTTCTATTCCATCAACCAATATTTTCCTTTTTTAATACATGAAAAGATTTTCACATCGCATTCTGAAAACACAAGTCTCCCAAAATTGCTCGAAGACCCCTACAGCAAAAGAACCTGGAGCATTCAGCAGGTGTACCCACCATTCATTTTCACAATGGGAACTGATTCGTAAAACATTCAAAAGCAGATTATTAAATGAGCTTGTCCTTTCCCGCAAGTCAATATAGAAAAGTACACTGAATCTTATTTTACACCACTAGTGGACCATACTAAAGATTATGATGCAGCATTGTCTGGTCTGGACATAACCCCGCATCATGCTTTTGTAAGCCTTTCCTCTAGACTCCATTGAGACTATTCTGACCTTGCAACATACACACAAGCATAAGTATTTCCAGAATTTGAGTCAAAGACCTTCTCTAAATGCCACTTTATTGCTCAATGATTGAACACTGAAAAAGATTGGAGTCTGCAGAGGGGAACATAGCAGCAATCAAATCCACTTGCAGGTGTATGGGTTTTGACAGATAATTTCTAGAAGGCTGAGAAATTCTTGTAACATAGCTAAAATAATTCATTTAAGATTTGTCGTAAGTAGAAATCAACATCTCAGTTATAATTTACTCCAAGAACTCTAACAGAATTTCTCAGGAGATTGGGATTGGGTACAGCTGTGTTCTTTAAAAGTGTCTAAATTGGGCAATTTAATCTAGTTGAGGTTAATAGTTACACAAACTTATTCCCAATTTACAGATACTGCCCCATCTAGAGCATATTAAATGAACTGCTTTTTCATTTGGTATCCTAATGAACATACCACAAAACATAGCAATATGTTTACCAGCTTTGTTAGCCACAGAAAGCAGTGAACCTAGAGTCACATGCAGAGACAACACGCTTGAAGGCCATTTGTTCTGGAGAAACCATATCACAGTTTCACGTGCACCCAATTAGTTATTTTGTCACATACAAACAAATGATCTTCATAAAAAAAAAAATATACTAGGCAGAATGAATGATGTGTGTCACATGTATCACACACAGAGAACCAAGAAAAGAAGAACTCTAAGCAGGTGCAGCCTTCACTGTTCAGATGAGCAGATTTTTGTCCGCTTCATAAAAGCACCACTGAAGTTACTGCACAGAAATGCATCTTGCCCTGGGTATTCAGATTTGTAGCAAAACAAGGCTACAGGGACAGAGCAAGCCATGTTCCACAGGAAGACTGAAGGGCAGCAGCAGTTTATTCAAGTACAAATCTCTTTGAATTGAACACTTTGAATGACCTCTTTTAACCAGGGACACAATCTTTCACTGATGAGCTGTGATTTAGCCTCAGAAAAGAAAGGGGACATTTCTCTTCATAATCCCTCATGCTGAATCATTCTTGCAGGCAGCACCACAATAACCACAGCTCATCCATTATATGTGAAACAGGTCCAAGTTTCAATATCACAAATGTGAGGATCATTTATTGACTCTACTGAAATAAAACAAGGAGCATAGTCAGCTAGTAAGAGAAATGAGAATGTTATGCCACAAATTGTCTTAAGCAACAAAGCTGTCTGAAGATCATGCCCCCTTGGCTATTTGTTTGCAAACATCAAAGTATACAGGGCTGCTTTATAAGGCAGTTCACTTGAACAAGCCAGGATAAGCAATAATAATTTCTGTAAAACTGTCCAAATGAACTAATAGGAGTTGTTTTGTTTTACTCTGTTTAAATCAGGTAAAATTGAAAGTTTGATTTATGTGGTACGCTCCATAAAGACAATGACATGACTGAGTTTGGGAATTCAGAGGAAGACCAAGGAAGATAAGGAGCAGAGTTAGAAACTTTGGCTTCAGGAAAAGAGACTTCAAGTTATCCAGGGAATTGTTATGAATCTCTGAGGTTCACTCATGAGAGGAAACTGTCCAAGGCAGCTGCCTGATTGATTGAGCCATTGATTAAAGAGAACTTCAGCATATAGGAACAAACCATCCATTATGAAGGAAGACACTTAGCAGAAGGCTGAAGCAGAAAGTTTCTCAATGAGGAAAGACACAAAAAGGAAGCACATAAGCAACAGAATCAAGGCTTGGCAACAAAAAAAGGAACATAGAAGTATTGCTCAGGTACTTGAAGACAAAATCTGAAAGGTTTCTTTTCAAGTCTAGCTGTAATTAAGACCAGTGAAGACATTAAGGGTGACAGGAATGGATTCTACATGCCAGGTCTGCTTGCTGCAAAAGAAAGTTCAAGGAAAATGTTGATGCAGAGAGGAGACAGCCTTGTGATTAAAAGATCATCGTAATATAATGAAGTACTTAAGGTCATTTTTTAGGTAAAGTCTGATCCTAAATCATTGAAGCCAAGCCATGGGTAGCAAAGGAGAAGTACAGTGAACAACAGAGATGCAACAGATAAGGACTACTCAGTGAAGCTGGATGTATTTACATATTTGAAGCCTTAAGGCATTCAAGAGAAGGCATAGAAGGAGTAGATCACTGTGATCATGGGCCAATACCTCTTAAACTATGAAAAATTTTACTGACAGGGGAAGTCCCAAATGACTCAAAGCTAACATTACTCCTCTTTTAAAAAGGCAAGGAAGATGATGCAAGGAACTGCTGATCGCTCAGCTTCATCTCAAGCCCTGGAAAAATCACAGAGCATATCCTTTTGGAATCCATTTCCAAGCACACAAAGGAGACTTATGTAATTCAAAATTGTCAACACGCATTTTTCAAGTGAAAATGGTGCTTGATCAACCTGTTTGCCTTCAAAAAAAATAAAACCAAGTGGCTACATGAACTAATTTAAAGCACCAGATACAATCTACCTTGACTTCAATAAAGCTTTTAATGCTGTCTCCTGTAGTATTCCTGGTTGAGAGCTGAGGAAGAAAGGGCTTAACTCTCAGATGGGTTGAAAATTGTCTGGACTGTCAGGCTCTAAGATCAATGGCTGGCTCACAACTAGTAGTATGCTGACTACCCTTAGGGTCAATGCTGGGTCTCACATTGTTTAACAACTTGGAGAATGACAAACAGTGCATCCTCAGCAAATTTGCAGAGAGCACTAAACTAAGGGGGCACAATCCAAGTACATCTTGATAAGCCTGAGGACTGGGGAATAACAAACCTTACATAGTTCAATACAGAAAAGTGCAAAGTTCCACACCATGGGCATCATAGAGTAACAGCTTGAGGGAATGAAGTTCATTGCACATTCACTGAATGTCTTTCAGTTTTAATCTATATATAATAATGATATTAAATCACAGAAATGTAATCTATATAGAATAATAAGTGCCTTGTTATTTGCTCTTAGAAGCAGATTGTTTATAGACTAAAATTGGGAAGAAAAAAAAAAGAAAAAAGAAAATTAAATTCTATTATTTAATTTTTTCTCCTCCCCAAAAAACCCTTAACCCAATTCATCTGTGTATTATTCATGGAGAGCCCATGCAATAATGTCCAAAGGTATATGGAAATTACATATATCCTGCATATTACCTGTAACTTTTCATCAGGCAGAATGTGTCTGACCTCAGTATTTTGGACAAATTTGGCAGAGTATTTATGAATTCAATATATGCACAAATCATACTTACCAGTTCCAAGAGACAATAATTGTGATCTTCACGCTCATAAACTTTTGATTAAAATTTATTTCAACAGAGCTGAATATAGTTTTATAGGTAAGAAATTCACTGTTCTGCTGATCATCCTCTTTAAATTTTCAGGGGGGGAAGGAATCTAGAGAATCTAGAAATTAACTATGTTAACATTGCTTTCAGACAATACCTATTTCCCATCTCTGTTCCATTTTAAAATCTCAATCATTTTGTTATTTATTACAGAACATAGACCACAGCTGCAATGACCAACTAACACAGCAATGCCATCTTGTTTAATACCAGTTAAAGCAGCATTCGCTTTTTGGCACTGAAATGAAATGATGGAACATGATCTCCAGTTTTATTTACTTCTAGGATTAAAATGACTATCAAAATATCATTGGGCACAAGGAAGAGACAGATTGGCTTCCTGCCTCAGCTCCACTTTGCTATGCTTGTTTATCACTGAGATTATTTGTGTACTTCAGTTAATGTTTAAGATGCTGTTACAACATTAACAAGTAACTGTTTACCCCAACAATGCTTGTTATCAAACTAAGCCACAATACTGAAGAAAAATTAAGCTCTTCTCACCGATGAGATAAAAATGGTGATAAGATTTGCCTATGCAATGCAAAATATATTTATGTCACAGCTGACACAAAATACACAAAAACCTATTAATAGAGTGCTACAATGAATCTGCAGTGATGAACAAAATCCTTTAATGGTTCTTACTGCATTGGAAAGACTTTGACTGTACTGATCGCTAAATGCTACTTTGTTAAACCTCTAAAAACCTTCTGTTACTGTGGAAGGAATAGTCAATTTGTCTTTGTATTTTAATTTCCCCATCTGTAGGGTAGGGACTAAAAGTATTCTCAGATCTGCAGAACTATATTGCTTTACTTTGCACATCATCTTTGGAAATTTATTTTCTTTACTAGTCTTTTTTCAGAAGACTGAGCATATGCACATGGTAGTAAATCTTGCTATAAAGCTGGCCTCTGCCATATACCCTATGTGCTTAACCCTAGTAAGCTTAAAAAACATAGCATTGAACAATACATTATTATAAGATAATATAGACTGTAGGACTGGGTACAAATGATTTTCTCAATTGACAGTTTTATCTTGTGTCTTTGTGTGCAAGGAAGGGAGAGGCTGGTGGAAGGAAAAGTATTTCCAAAACTGAAACAGCACTGAGATACACTGGTGTATTTACCAGAAGCATACAGTTAATTTACAGCAACCACATCCAATGGCACTTGTGTTTACATGGTGCAGACTCATGTGTAACAGTTACAGCACCCAAACTCTAGAATTGGTGAAAATAAACATCTACACAGACTATTTCATGAGAGAAGAGTCACAGCCTGAAAAATGCTCTTAATTCACATGAACTGCCTTTTATACTAGAACACTAGATACTGAAAAACAGTGAAACAGTTCAGTATTTGCTGAGTGAGCACCTAGCAAGATGGAGAACACAGCAAAGGTGTTAGTATTCTAGCTGCAAAAGACCTTCAGATTAGACACTCTGCACAGAAATTGATAGCTAGTAGGTATTCAATCAGAAAAGTGGTTTTTCTTTTATATATTACAATCACATGGTATAGTACATCACTGGTGTCAAGTTAAATTTAATCACATCAGCATACTTACAGGAAAAAATCTGAATACCTACTCATATACCCATAGCAAGAGGGATTATATGAGACTTTATGAAGCCCTTTCCTTTTATTTAATATTCTGATATCTGTATAGAACAATTTTGATATGTACCGTATCATCAAACTAATCTATTTCATGGTCTTTTTAACACATACCCACTATGCCTGAACTCATAGTTACAGTATAATATGTACTGTCAATTACTTATGCTCTTCTGAAGTCTGCCTATGTAAAAGGAAAGATAGTTTCCTTGAAATATCAAGAGGTATAATGAGAGTGTTGCTAATTTTGTTGAGTAAAGCAGCATCACCTGCTTTCTAGTAAAGAGCACATTTTAAAAGGAACAGCAATTTATGACCTCACTAATGCCTACTGATTTTTGCCAGAGTTAGAAGAACGAGGTATGTGAAGGACTGTGCTTCAGAAAATTGTTTTGAGCCATGCAAAACAAACTTGAAAGGCTTTTACTGAAATGTACTTTTTCTACATATGTTTAATGGCTTATCAGAACAACAATGAAAATTGATCACGATATAATCCATCAGAAATAAAACAGTTTTCAGCTGCCAGAGACTAAATAGAACAACCAAAATGTAGAAACATGAATTTTAGTCTGGAAAAGCAACCAAAACTTAAGTGGCATATATGTCAAGCATGTACTTTGGCAGACTCGAGTCACCTCAGAAGACATGAAGACTCTATGACTACAACTTAGGCTCCAGAATAGTGATCTACAAGGCAAAAGTCGACCTCCACAAAGGTACTAAGTTTATTTGTCAAGCCTTTTAGTGAATTCTTCTCTCATTCAGATCCTCATTTAATTTTTCCCTATCTTTTAAAACTCCCTTTGCCTCCCTCAGTCTTCTTCATATCCTCCCTTCCTCTGCATCCTCTTTCTACACCTATCTGTGAATTACTGATTCTCCCATTTAATATTTATTGCAACAATCAAAAGTACAGTAGATACAAAATGCTGTCTGATTGACATGGTAACACAGTAACTGTGTTAAATATGAACATGAAAAGCAATGGATTAACTTCATATATACACCTTAACTTCCATACTAAATGTCTTATGTAATTATGAACTCTTCTGAGCAGAAATCTGAGGCCACAGGTTTAGTACAATTTAGAGAATTTTTTCACCTGCTCCCATTTATTCTAGATACTACTGTAGCAAACTGATCTAGGATTTGGAAGGTGAAAAGGTATTTTGGAACTTGAGACAACTGTGGCACTTCACATTTGTTGGTCTTGATGAAGAGGTAGGTACATTAGCAACCTTGTATAAATAACCACAAAGGGTTCACTGCTCATCAGCTGACTCCATGTAGTAAAAAAAAATGTTCAGTGTTTTAAATGTATTCTTAAATTATACAACGATGAATACTTCTACTGCATCCAGTTCTAAAGAACAGTAGGAAAAAGAAAAACACATCTGAACAACAACAACAAAAAAACAACAAAAAACCAAACCCCAAACCCAAACCAACAACAAAGCACTCAGATAATTTAAATTAACAAAAGGTGAAAAAGTAGATTCAAAATCTCTAATAAAAAGGTCTGCAGTGACCTATAGCATCAGCTAAGAAAGGCAATGCACACTAAGTTGAATGTTAGTGTCACACATACATACATGTGCTCATGGTATCAAACTAAGAACCAAATTCAATGGTGAGTTCTGAAGCACAACAAATTGATCTGAAAATGTTGTTTGCTGATAATGATTATAAAATAAATTTTTCAAATTATTATTTTAAACTCATTTCAGTAACACAGATTGAAATACAGTTAACCTGGACTCAAGACCTCTCTCACACTTCAGAAGCAAACAAATCATGATACAAAATATTTCCAGTTAAATAAAGAATAGTAGTTCAAACAATATAAGCATTGTAAAAGTTGCTACTACTCTATGCAGAAAAGTGAGAGTGAGGGTGAAGATACCCTGAGCTTACATCTTGATTTCTGTATGTCTTGGCTTTAACAATTTAATACATTTTGCTTCCATTTCTTGCATACATAAACCAGAAATTTAAAAGCACAGTTTGCCACTAGAATTTGATGGCTATCATCTTACATTCTGTGAAACTGAAAGAGAAGCATCACTGCACCCTTTCACTTAAAATAATTACTAAAAGCAAATAAAGTAGCAAGCTACTACAAACCCTACACTTACATATTTCAGCTAAATGGTAGTTCCCATTGCCTTAGGTGAAAAGGGTTGGGTTTTTTTAAATAGAATTAGACAAAGCAAAAAGACAAACAGTTTAAAACAAAAGAGCAAACACCTAACAGTCTCAGCAGAAGTGAGAGTAAGCTTTCCTTTAAGCAGCACAACTTTGTGATGCAAACAACTCCACATTAATACTGTAACTTGTAAGTCCTCAAATTCTCTTATTTATCTGGAAGTTTTTTTAATAATCTTTGTCTTTTTTTTTTTTTTTCAGAGAATACTCAGTCAAGTTTTATTTAGAAATCACCTGTGGTTCATCTACAAACAATGCTGAGTTTTGAAATACAAATCAATTCAGCATTAGAAAAGAATAATTAATACAGCCCTAACAAACCCATCCACAATTCCATTTTCCAGGTACATACCATTAAATAGTTGGCTGCACTTCAACTGCAACCTAGAAAAAAGCCCCACAGGATTCAGATGGAAACCAGCTTTTACATATATTTTCAGGAGCACAAAAAAGCATCTGCCATAAATATAAAAATAATCAGAAGTGTGTGAAGATATTCATAAGTATGTATATTTCAATTTTGTACTTCCAGTCTACTCAAGCCAGTTAACATGATTAACTGTCATTGAAACAGACTTCTGAAAACCAGTAGTAGAAGAGACACCAATACTGATAAACCATTATCTTGAACTAGTCTCTTTTTTCATGTATAAAACTTCTACTTCCCAGGAAATCTTATTGTGCAGGACCATCTCTGAAAAAGAGAACTGCCTTTCTGCAGAAACCGCAGTGTTTTCTCCGCGATCATGGAAGCAAAAGTGGAATTTTAGCTGTTTTCAAGACATTTACTAGATACATACAGACACACAGAGCTTGGCCTCCAACAAGGAAGGTATTTGCCCTGAAGAGCAGTTCAGTAGGACAAGAAGTTCAGCAGAATCCAACTTTTTTGCATTTAGATTTAATCCAAACTTTTTACATGTTGCTGTAAATTACAACACATTGAAAGCACTTGGAAGTAAAGGGGCAATTTGCACAGACTCTTTGCACAAGGCTGCATTTCATTTCTAAAGAGGTAAGTATATTCCATGAAGTTACTCTGCTAAACATTTTTTTTTATTTCATATATCAGAAGAAATTTGGGAACTTCTTACACGCATCTACACTAACAGCTGCTTTGGCTTTTTGGATACCAAAAATGGTTCAGTATATGCAACACAGTTCTCCACTGAATCAGGTGAAACCTGGACACATAATATATTTTTGCTGTCTCAATCAGAGGACTGTGAGCCTCCAGCTAGAGAGCTTCTTAAAGCATCACAGCCATTTCTGCAATAATCTGTCTGGGTACTCTTTCCATTTAACAGCAGACTTCTGGAAAAACAGGCAAGGTAAGGAATATTCCCTTCACTGGTAATCAGGAAAATATGCAATAACAGCTTTTTCTTTTTTTTTTTTTTTCCCAAGAACCATTAATTTTGCTAATTTATTTTCAAATGTGAGCTGAAACAAATGTATTTGGAAAAAGCCTACATTTGTGAGCTCAGAAAAACAAATAGTCTTGCTAGCTTAAAACACAACTTTACTCATGTGAGGAAAAAGACTGCAAAAGAATAAATACTTTACCTGAGAGATTAGCGGGAAATGGAAATCTGCCTAAAGTCTCAAGAGAAGGCATACTAACCTTCAGATTATCCAAGTGCACACATCGGATTGTTATTTTATATGGACTTAAAATATTTCTTCCTTTCTGTTTAGGTTCAGTAATAGTTTGATCTAAACCCAAAAAGGCTGCCAGACCATTCTATTCGCTAAAGAGACAGGAGAGTAATGATGAGTAGAAAGCAGCAGCTAGACCAATTCTATCCCTGAAGTGAGAGAGAGGCAATAGGTAGGACTGCTTAGAGAAAACAGACATTTTAAAGATTTGCACGTCTGTGCTACATTGGATTATCCAATTTAAACATCAAGAAATGAGTTTTAAATTGTGTTTTAGACAATATGTATCAGCTGTGAAAAATAAAAAAGTATCTGGCTATGGAAGTTAAGTGTGTTTCACTGCACTCTTCACGTTACGGTTCCCTGCTCAAAGCTGGGATAGTTATACAATCACGCCCAGGGGCTCAGGGCTGGATCCAGACATTTTTTGAATCCGCCAAGGACGGAGACTGCAAACTCTCCAGGCAACTTGTTCCAAAGCTGTCCTCATGGGGAAAGTTTTTCCTTATATCTAGTTGGAACCTCTCTTGTTCCAATTTGTGTGTGCTGCCTTTTATCCTCCCACCATGCAACTCTGTGAAGAGACTAGCTCCATCATCTTGATAGCCTCCTTGTAGGCAATGAAAGGCTGCTATTAGGTCTGAAGAAGTACTGAACAAGTACAGTTCCCTTATCCTCATACCACGCAGCGTGTGCTCCAGCACATGAAGATCTTGGGGACCCTCTGCTGAACCTACTTCAGATGACCAACATCTTGATTGTATTGGAGGTCCCCAAACTGGGCCATGTAACTTAGATGTAATTTAACAAGCACAGGTAAAGGAAGATAACCACTTCCCTGAATTTATTGGCTATGCTTCTCTTTATACAGCACAGAACACTGTTGGCTTCCTCTGTTACTAGTATAGTATTTTTGCTCTGGCAAGGCTATACTAATCCTGTTGAAATTCGCTGTTGGAAATGTTTGTATTACACACCGATGTGGAGATCTATTCAGATGTGAGCAGGTCAGAACTGCTTACAGGAAAGCTAATTTTGAGAGGTAAAGTGGTGATGACTCTATATGCTCCTGTGCAAGCAGACTGACAGCATAAGCCTGGATAGTCTCACTACAAACCTCTTGGTTCCAAACAAGAAACAGCTCTGCCATCACAGAATTGGAGTCCAAATTTCAGTAACAATGAATTCTAGTAATAAGGAAAGTGTCTATTTCGTAAGAATTTGCCAATAAAAACCGAGGAAAGCTCCAAAGCCTTTCCATATAGCAACCCCTACCTGGAGTGATCATTTTAACACAGTAAATGAGATAAACAGAAGAGGGAAAAGGTAGGACAGAGAGTGGGTGGGGGAATGCATACTTTCAAGGTAAAAGTAGAAAAAGAGATTATAAACACTAGCATTTACATAGGGAGTCACATCACCCACCATAAACCAGTTATTTAATAGGTTGCTGAAGAGCTAAGAGAGCTCTTCACCCCACCTCTACCCCATTTAACACATTAGCTTGTACTAATGGTGAGCTCTCATCCAGAAATACACAGCACCTCTGCCTGTGGGTATTACCACATGATGCAAATGAAGTTGTAAAGAGAAATCAACTCATCAATCACAATCACAAGGGGACACTGAGAAATGCAAAAGGATTAGCATTTCAGCCTTGCTCAGGTCTTTCCTATCATCACTCCACTCTAATTAAATACCACCTCAAATGCTTTATTACCATTAGAAATCTCAGTGTTGAAGGCTAGCATTCTGGAATCTAATGCTGAAGCTAATTAGAAATGAGAAAAAGAAAAATGTTCATTAAAAATTGTGGGATTCCCCTAACAGAAATGATCTACACCTTGGAATAAAGATTTGCCTCTCTGCGGATTTAGAATAACACGTTAAATAGCTTTCATTAAGCTGAAACCTTTTACTTTGAACCACATGCCTGCCGTTGTCTTTTGTAAGTAAAGGTAGATTTAACTCTATCTACCAAACCATTGTTAGAATTTAAAAAATTCTTCGTTTACGGTTAGCTGATAAGAACCTTAATTCCTTTTCTTCTAACATTTGATACACTAATTTGAATTTTTCCAGACTTGGCACACTGAAAGGCTTTTTGCCTTACTTCCCCAGATATACATAAGCTAGTCATTACTATTTATGAAGGCAATGAAAGAAAACATTAAACAGTCAAAGAAGTATAAATCTTAGATTCTAACACAGAGAATGCAACAGCAGGATTAAAAACAAAACGAAAAAAACCCCAAACCAAACAAAACCTGAAGCAAATACAAAGACATTTGCAATTTAAAGCAATACTATATAGCTGAAAAGCAGTTTTCTCTTCCACTTGACTGCCAAGTGACCTGACTCAGGATTTTATGGCTTTACCAGGAACAAGCTGATGATATCAGTAACATCCAAAATTGAGCAGTGAAATTGCACTGTCATGAGCAAAAGCGAGAAGCAGACAACAGAGCTTCTGATATAAGTGAGAAAATAAAATGTTTTCCTGATTTTTAGGTATGTTAAAATGGAAACAAAAATTTGTTTTCTGGTCAGCACATTTATTAGAGAAATTTACCTTTATACAGAAGACCTGAATAAGGCCTGTACATTGCTGATATCCCACTCAGCTAAGTAGGCTGAGGCTTTCTTGTTCAATTTTTATATCAGACATATCTTTAATGTCCGAGTTAGGCGATATCCCAACACAAATGATGCTTCAAATATTAACAATAAAAATACTAATTTATTTAATACAACCTATAATGTTATTTAAAAAAATGTCCAAAAAGATCAACTTAAATTTATCTTAAATTTGTTTTTTTAAGTATCAGTTAAATGCTTAACACTAATGAAAATACTATTCCTTTTAACTCCAAAGGAAACAGATGGCTTTAAATGGTTGCTTATTATGGAAACCAATCACTGAACTATAAAGAATCAAATAGCAAACTAAGTAATTTTTAATTCATTTTGACTAATAAGAACTAAATATAAGAAGAATACAGCACATAAATTAATCCGGCTTCTAATATGACTGCTTTAGTTTGAACTGTAACTGGACAAGAAAGGTTTTAAAAATACCTGTTTGAGCTACGATATTAGACTTTGTTCATACCACTGAGTTTTTGTTTTCTAAAATTTGTAAGTTTTAAAGAAAATAACAATTTGAGGAGTGTACATTTTTACATTTATCCATGATCTTTAACTCTCAAAGACTATAAATCCTGCTGTAAATAGTTCTCTTATATTGGAGCTCCTGGAGTTTCCTCTGAAACATAGCTACTCTCGAAATCGGACACAGAAAACATTCACAAATGGATCAATTGATGCTAGTTTTTGGCAGATGACAGCAAAATAGACTGTGCAGGTAGCAGCGAAGTTGCGAAAGAACTACACTGGTCATTTCCGGGATTGGTCAACATAACAGGGGTCTATTTTTCTAATATGGCAAAGCAAATGAAAACTGTATTCAATGTCAAATTAAAGAACAATCAACACTCCAGTTTCACTACTACAGTGAAAAACATCATCTCCAATGACCGAACTGTAGCTGATGCTTTGGAAAAGTATTAAAAGCAAATTATTCTTACCCTGGTCTTATCACTGCAGTTTCCTTCAGCCAAGGATGTAGAGGTTTGCCAGCTAAGTCTCTGTCAGTTTATTATTGACTTAAATATAATCATTAGTTTAAGTGAATTAAAATAGTTTATTTTCCACCTCAAGCAGCCTCCAACTTTCTGAAGCTGCAGCAAAAGTTTCCCATTTTTGCTTCATTTCTTCCTATAAGCGTCTATAACAATATACTTCAAAGGTGCCCCTGCATTATCCTCGGCTGGTGGGCAGAATTGTACTTTCTTTAGAATATTTTTTAGGACTCGGTTTGTTAAAAGGAAAAAAAGGCTGCTTAGGCGTTTCATGATTTCTGTGCAGAACAGTCACTATGTGGGCGTGCCTCATTTGCACAGTGGCATGTGGGTAGGATTTGGACAAGCACACTGAAGGATCTGACAATCAAAAACAGATCTGTGGGAAATCTCTTTTAAATGTAAAAAGACCTCACCCAGGTTTCACTAACTTAGGTAAACATTATTTCTAAAGGAGAAACGAATGCATAAACTACTCACGAGGTAAAAATTGGCTTCAAGTACTGCAATTTGTTGCATACTGAACTATGCCCAAAAATAATTTCTTATTCTGTCCTAGGTCTAGCACAGCAAAAATCAACGAGAAACGGAATTTTGATCAATGTTAAAAATTCACATGTGATTTTTCCAGCTAATGACATGCAGAACAAGTTATAGCTGATTTCTGCCACTGACATTCTGTCAATTTAATAATAGATCCCTCTTTTGATGTAACTTGACTGCCATTAGCATTCCAAATATAGTGAACTGTTTTGTTAATATCTCTACAGAAGAGAAAACTGAAGTAAAAATGTAAAACAGAAGGCAACCTAGGCCAGTTTCTGGAGCACAGTACTTGTCTTTAACCCACTGCTCACTGGAAATGTGTAAAACCAGTTCCTTGCCAGACTGGGAGAAAGTAAATTCCTGGTTTGAACCAATTTGAGATTATTAGTCTGCAAAACATTACTCTGCAGAAGCCATCATGAAAGCCTGATTTTTCAAGCAACAGACATTTTGAAGCACTTGATGAAATTGCTCTCTTCCTTTAAAAGTGAGCTGGCCAAAGTGACTCATGCACTTGGCGAGAAAATTAGACATTGTTACCACTTTGGGGGGGGGGGGGGGGGGGGGGGGGGGAGGGGGGAGCACCGCAGGGCCTTCTCCTACACCCCCCCGCT
>WTSP01002210.1:71568-82691 GCA_025331215.1 Actenoides lindsayi
GTGGGGGGTCGGGCGGGGGCGGGTGGTGGGGGGGGGGGGGGGGCGGTGGGGGGAGGTCAAGGAGGTTCAATCAAGGCATCATGCTACATCCACCAGCTACAGTGATTAAAGGGAGACTCTTCCACTTTTCATAAACTCACAATCTGGTCCAAACTACCTTTATGAGGAATTGCTTTCTTCTGCTGGATAGCAACGCATAAGGGCAGGAATCTGAGATTCTGTCAAGAGCCAATTTATCAAGCACTTTCTGCTGCACATATGAGCACAATGGTACCCAACAAAGCATTGACAGCTCTCATCTGGACACATTTGCTCCACATCATCTGTGTATTCTCTGAGATGTTAATACAATGTGCACAATGAACTTGGGCTTAGGCTCCTTTAGGAAGTAAACACTCTGGAGGTTCCCTGATTGGAATGCTCAGGCCTTTCTACCCTAAATTAAGCAAACTATAGCACACAACCTAAAAAAGCTACTACCATTTACTCCCATCATTTTTTTTTAATTAACAATAAGGGTTGGTGTATTTCTTGTATTTCCTCAGTGTTTGCCTAACTGGGACAATACAGACTTTCACAACTCTGAAGGGAGAGTATGAATACGGGGATTTATTTCTCTCTCTTTTCTTCCACACATAAAACAGATAAACGGATTTCCCCCAGAAAAGGATTAATTCCACTTGTACAACTAACGTGTTGACCGCTCCTGGAAGCCAGTTCAAACTCAGACAATGACCCTTCAAGGATCACAGCTTAGGGCTGTTTAAAAGAAGCATTGTGTTAGTGCAACAAAAAGAATCTCACCTTGCATGTAAGAGATCCTTCACAGTAAGGATTCCTGCTGTGGGAAGGAGCACGTGCTAAGCAACCCCCTCAGCCAACCTGCTCTTAATTTTGAGCAAACACTGGCCATATAAGCTCAGACAGAATAATACAATCAGATCGCTGAGAACATCAAAATGTTAATGTAATTTGTGAAGCTCCTTTCCTGTGAACATGGACCCCAGATTTCAAATAATCCTAAACAATAGTTACTCTAAATTTTCTGTAAAGTTTGTATTTCAGACACAGGTGAAAATCCTATGCCATCATAACATAGAAAAATGTTTCCTCCTAATAATAATTATATGCCAAAGTAACAATTACAGGCAACTGCATTCACAAACAATGGCAATAAAGTAAATCATAACCTAAACCTGTTTGTTCTATGTTATTAACCAGTTCCTTACAATCTGATAATTTCCATATGTATTTGGTATGTCGTTATTACATAAAAGAGTAATAATTTAATTTTAAATAAATTGATGTAAACTGATTGTTATTTAAAGTTACCATGTTCTAAAAATAACACATAATGGAAAAGGCAGGGGAATGAAATATGCCAGGTCTTATAAATTGCTGTGATAAACAAATGGTCATCTCAATTATATGTGTGTTGCAGTTCAGTCATGCTGCAGCCTACAATAATGTGTGTGAAGAATTGATCACCCTCTTCTGTTTCTTATTATTACTACCTCACAAAAAATTTCTAGTCAGGTAAAAATTAAAATAAACAACCAAACAACAACAATAAACCCCAGAAAACAAAACCACCTTTTTACAAGGGAAAAAAACCATCAGAGGTGTGGTCAGATGTTATTTTCCAGATAAAGCTGGAAGTGCTGGCCCCTTTGGGGCCTTTGTGCTCTCTGCTGTGCAATGCTAATTCGGTTCAAGACCAGTATAACTACACAATCCTTTAGTGCCAGAACACTTCCCTCATGAGCTACTGTGAAAAAAGTTCAACATTACTTCAAACTTACCGGCAACTTAAACTAAGACTTTGCCTTGATGCAGACGAAGAGCACTCACACCTTCCCTTCTGCCAGCTCTGCTGTAAATATAGACCACTGCACTTCAGTCAATCTAGAAGTTTACAGAGTGAGACTGAGCTGCAGGTCCTGATCATTTCATTTTATTTCATCCCATGGTCATTAACGTCTAGGTTTAGCAGAGAAGCCATATATTTGTTCAGTCAAACAGTGGATTGGAATTTACTTGTAGTTAGTAGCATTAAGAAATACTACTGCCTAGTCCATACTACAGAAAGTTAATAATAGAAAGATGCTCATTTCTCATATGCAGAAGATGTATAAAATGCAGCATCAAATGATTCATATGAAAAAACATGAGACACACAAAAGACGTGCAAAAACAAAAGCAAAAGGTAACTCTTTCTGCTACAGTTTCTCTAAAAGGCAGATGTCTGTGAATTTTTTAACAGATTTAACAATAAGACTGCGGTGTACCATTAAAAATCAGACCTTTTTATGCAAATGCAACATTAAAGACTCCTTCCTCGAAGATACTCCCTACACACTAATATACAAGGTATCTGGTGCTTCAGCTAGACTGTTTAACTGCTTCATATAATACATACAGCAGAAAAGAAGGGTGTCACTACAGAGATAACTGTACTAGACCTAAGATAAAAGTTTAACCTATTTGCTTATTGGCTCTTTTTATTCAGAGACTTGAAGTTTTGCTTTGAAATCTAGGATTTCAGATGTAGGATATCTGCTGCAAGAGCATTCACCATAAGAATGACTCCGCTTGCATCTCTTATGCATATGCTCACAAGACCCATATGTACATTATGAGAAACAGTGATGATGGAGTCCTGTTGTTCCCAGCTTAATTACTATTGGGCCCACTGGTAATTTTTGGCACAGGTTTACCTTATACAACACAGAAAGCAACAGTGAGTTTTCCTCAGAAAGCAAATGAGGTAGTTAATACTGCAAACTAATCTGCAGCTAAATGAAAATTAACTGAAGATAAAAAACATCACAGATGACATTCAGGAAGACACAGGTGATTCCCAAAAACTAAACATGTAAAATATCTGAGAGAAAAATCAGTTTTCACAAAATGATTCACAAAGCTTCAGATAAAACAGGAAGTGCCAAGGTGCTGAACAGGGATTCCTCAAGAGCTTTACTTTCCCAAAAAGATAAGACTGTACCACTGGTCACAGCAGAAGATCAACATTTCCTGCTATGAAAAGGATGCAAGGGCAAGAACCATAGATAACCACAGATAATTGGAAAACTTTGTTGCTTGATTCAGTGCCTCCATGAAAACTAAACTTCCAAATCTAAAACCAGTATCTGATGGAAAAAAAAAAAAACCAAAACCAAAACCTAAATAAATAAAATCACTGTTTCTCAAAGGACAAAATCAATAGGGAGAGATTATGACATGTCATTGATTGTTTTAGTCAACTCAGTCACTTAATTTAAATAAAATTTTAACTCACAAAAGTGGTTGTTTTTTTTTTTCTTTATTCAATTTGGAAATATCACATCAGATCATCACCTTCCACTTCTGGACTATGAAAAAGAGAGAGAAGACAGAACAAAGTAAATCTGGAAGGCTTGTTCATTCTCAAGCTCTTTTTCAAGTATGCATGTGCTACTGATAAACAATGTCAGGCAGGAGAAGTAGCAGACAAGGAAATACTTCTACTTCCATTCTCTTAGAGAAAGGTAACTATTTCTACAATTGCATCAATCCCAATAGAGCAACTCTAATTTAAACTTATTTCTTAATAAACTGTATTTTGCTGTGTCTGTATTTTATAGAACAATTGCTAACCACTTAAGATATTTTGTATACTTTTTCCAAATTATTTTTGCTAATGCTGCAATTTTAAGGATGATCTGTTTAAACCCAGAGTAAATTACTTTAATGTTCCAAACTTACTCAAAAAAAACCCCAAACCAAATCAGAAAATGGATGTAACACTACGATTTTTTTTAAAATCTTATAAACTTTTTATTAAAGCTGATTATTTTACTTTATGCATAGTGCTTTTGTTTCCAGTAGTATTTCCTTTCACTAATATTCAGTCACTTTATGAGAAGCCCTTTTCTGTGACTGATTTTAGCTATTTGTCACACACAGCACAGATTTAAATATGCAGGGAAAGATCCTCAGCTAGTCTGAATTCTCAAAAATGTTCCCTGCAATTCAGTTCGGAAATATTTTGCTGCTACTGGAATACAGGTTTGACATTTTTAATATAGGAAAACAATACTAATTTGTTAATAGCTAAAAAACCGAACAACAGATAAGCAATTAGTACACCAGTGAAAAGGGAAGAAAGACACAGCAACAAATAAAATCCCAGTTTCATTGTTTTTTTCAGAAATCTCTTGTGGTCTGGTCCATTTAGCACCTACTAAGCCCAGACTGTACACATTCCACTTAAAAAAAAATTGTCAACAACTGAAGTACAGATTCATTTCAATTCTGATCTCTTGCTGATATAAGTAATGTTTGAAAAAGAAAGGTCATCCTTCTGGTGCTGCTCTAATTCACATGCACAAAAAATGGTATAGATCAGTCTCAAGCAGAGGCCAAAAGAATTAAAACAAGCCCCTGCGAACTTGACTTGCATGTAACTGCTGCCATCTTAATAAGGTGAGAGCAGCTTTTAAATCCCAAGCAGATCCTGAAGCCGCAGCCCCGTCCCTGCCATATGGAGACAGCCTGGAATCTGTCAAGTTCACTTAGTGAATTTTATCTTTGGGGAGTCAGTCAGGCAAGCTAGATCAGAATAAACAGGATGCTGTTGAGATCTGGAGGCTAATGCTGGTACAGGCTGGACTACTGAACCAAAAAAATCAGTCTGAAATAAACATGTGGTGACTAGAAAAATTAATAATAATTAAAGCTGTATAGGCACAAACACAACTACGCAGGGCTTTTCCTGAAAGATGCTGTTCTCTCTCTAACTTCAGGAATTAGCCAGACTTTCCATTTCTTTCCATTATTCCTTGTATAGTAAGATATAACAACATTTAATGCTTTATATCGACTTTAAATATAGATCATTTAAAACACCCTATTTAATTGACAAGCCTAATTATACAACATTTTTCATAGTTGTTCAAGGAAACATAATAGTAAAAGTAAGCAACGTCATGTTCATATGATCTACATACAAGTCGAAACTGCTTCTTCATGCTTCAACAGAAGATGACAAAAATCAGGGGTCTCCAAACCTATCAAATTCTGTTCTGATGGATGGGGATAAGATAGACTTTGTTGTGCTCTGGGTAAAAGCCAGAATGTTAAATGTAATCTTCTGCACATGCTTTTACTGATATTCAGCATAAAAATAAGCCTTATCCATTTTTATTAGTTGGTCTGAGCCAGAACCAATTCTTTTGATGTTACCTAGCTTATAAAATGCAGCACTATAAGCAAGGGAGGTTTTAAAATGCTTCATAGACTTTATCCATTATATTAATGGGTTTCAAATTGCAATCTGTGGAGCACTTTCTGGTGCTGATCCACAGGCAGCTGGCCAGTCACCTGGAGCTGGCTTATCTCCTTGTTTCTCTCTGCTTATTCACTGTAAAAAATGGAGCTGAAAACAGGCAAACAAAAAAAAAAAGAAAAAGAAGACATAATGCCATTTTAAATGTCTTTTTCCTAGATAAACAGTTACAGTGCTTGCCATGTGACCATCCTGAGAGGAAAGGGCTATGCAATTACGAAGGGCAACACAGCTTGCTGACACCACACACAGTAGACTATACCAGACAGGAGAGGGGGAAGGTGAAGCACGAAAGAAATAACTGAATTTGCTATAGGATTAATTTGATTAAGTTGAATGAGTAAAAAGCTCATTTTTCAGCATTCCCCTATATTCAAGGCAAAAAGCCAAATTTTACCTCGTGCCTCGACAAGATGAACTTGCACTACACTGCTATTTTCCAGAATTATTTCCAACTTAAACCACTTCTTTTAAGAATGTTCTGATACTCTTGAGAAATTACATCCTGCACTGGAAAGACTATTTCTTTGAATACTTCAAGTGACGCCTATAGATTCATCCAGGGAATTCAAGTTATCTCTATATGCAAAGCAAAGAAAGCTACAGTAACCTGGGTTACCACGGTAGGAGAGGCATCTGGGAACCTAGTTAGCAAATCATAATAAATTAAAGATATCTATATTCACCTACTAATTAAAAAACCCAAAATGTTCCAGTACTACTAGATTTTCATTTAGCTTGCTTCTTATTTTCACATACGTATTTTCTATGTATTTTAGCAGGTTTTGCCCAGCTAAATCACTTGATCAAAAAAACCAGTCATCATAGCAGATTTTGGAGGCTGTGGAGTTACTAAGGTAAGTCAATACCAACAGTACACTATTGCTTCATAGAAAACAGATTCTACGGCTGAAATAATTTAAGCTATCAGTAATAGCTATTATTAGATCACAGAAAATATTTGTGATTGCATGCCCAGACAAATAATAAATAGCACACAGGAGAAGATTGGTTCATTCAACACAGCGCTGGAATGTGTGATTTACTGGTTTCAGTTCCATGAAAGGAGGCTGTGGTACAGTCAAATCTGTGCTGCACTGAAACTTTCCACCCATGAGGAACAGATCAGCCTTTGTAGTCAAGAAAAGCCTGTCTGATAAAGCGACCATGAAGGCAAGACTACTGATAAGAAATACTCATTCTTCATTCTTTGGTTTTGAGATCCACCATTGCTCCATTATAATAATGTGGACACCTTAGTTTAAACTTATATTTAAGAAACATCTGCAGGTGGCCCTGGTTTGTCCTTTACAGTACAACGTGGCATCACAGCAGCCTAACTAAAGTCTAAAACTTAAATATTAACTATGCCCAAACCAAGATCATTAAAAATCCATCTGTTTTTCAGTGAAGCAATTTCCTATTTAGACTTATGGTACCTCTCAACCCAGAAGTTATTCTTTTCAGAAAGATGCAATCTCCACAGTGAACTACATGTGTTTCATTCAGACATCAGAAACAAAAGACTTATCTTACAAAAATTTCCATCCAAATATCTTTAGATTATAGCATTTATTACTACAGACCACTTATTTTGCTTCCAGTAATAACCTCTAAAACTTTCTAAAATATATTCTAAAATATTTTTCACCCATTCATGTGAAAAAAACATCTTCAGATTTAATTTGCCAAATTTCTATATATATATTTTTTAAAGAGTCATCATATATAGTGATGCACAGTGGTAATAAAAGCACCACAAAAAGGTAAACCTTTGGCTTGTTACATCTAACAGCTTTTAAAAAGTTTATTTAACGACAAAAAAAAAATCCTTACACTTTTAACTCTCACTTAACAGTATCCTACAGAAACTTCTAGGAACATTAGTAGTATCTCATCCTCACTTCAAGAGGTAGTAAGTAATGATTCTCAAAGAAAAAGTCTTTGGTCTATAAGTTCTTTTTCTCACATGGTGGGAGCAGGAAGAAACCATATGCAGATGTTGTAGCATCTCCCATGATCATAGCATGACAAGATTTATGCAGCATGTCAAAACCCCATGATCAAGCATAAAAGCAGAAGAAGTATTAAGACAGAGTAGTTTCTCTACAGATGTTTCATGATCTGCTGCTGACCAAACACGTATCTTCTCACATGGGCTTGTTCAATACATTGAAATATATTTGCTGACTGTTCAAATGCTGTGAAATACATGTGAAATTCAAGTCATTCCAGTGGGCACACAGTATCAGTTAATCACCATTCAGTCAAGAGCTTGATGACGCTCTTGATTCATCAGCATTAAATAAGAACATTTCTTTGTAGAAAAAGCTGGAACCTTCACCCTTATTCCCATTCTGCCACATCCATGGTGCAATTCCTTACTGTCTCTACACTCCACAATATATTCCATAAATTGACAGAGTGTTTAGATTTCTTATCATGTATCTGATTTTAATATATCTGATTTTGACTTCTCAAAATATTCTTCGGTAATGCATTATTTTCAAGCTCAATATGAAATAAATAACAATATGAAGTACTTGAGTTCCAATAAGACAAGTTCACTGTCTTGAGCTATATTTTTACTCTGTCATTAATCATTTTATTGCTAGTCCTATGAACACCTTTATTCACAAGTCAAATACATTATAGAGTAACTTCTCTTTTAAACTTTGTTTGATTATTGAACAAAAATGGATGAACTAGTATGTAAGACTAAGCAGTATGAAAATGAAAGTAAAAATCTGGACTCTAGCAATGACAGCAGTGAACTAGTCACTGGGCCACCTTGGTCCATGGAAGAACAAATCCTGCAAAAGGGTCACTAGGTCAGACAATATGTAGGGTTTTTTTTAATACACTGCTTCTTTCTCTGAAGTGCCATTAGCTATTGCGGCATTCGGCTGGAATGAGAACAGGAAGAGGGAATGCATAATTTCTGAAGAACATATTACCCTTACAGTACAGATCAGTACTGCAGGAAGATTTGCTGCTCTGTGGATCTATTAGAAATCTGCAGTCCTACAGAGATCAGAAGTAAAACAACAACTGCAAATGTATAACTAGCAAAACCATACTGCTGCTTCCAGGCTAAAGAAGGAAAGACACTTCCTCTCAGTTAACTGAGCTGTATTATAGAGAAGGAATGGCAAAGGGATTTGCCTATATAGACTGGTGACTGGTTACATGGTTATATACAAATACATTAAGAATTCATGCTGTTCCATCTACAAGCACATTTTTTCCAGAAATATCCTGTAGGATATCAGCACAATGTAAGTCAAAATGTACTATGTAAAAATCAGTTCGCCTTCTGAATTAAAACAGAATGTAACTGGCTACAAGAAACTAATAGATGCTACAACAATTGTAAATGGATATAGATGATGTGAGACTCACCATTTAATTTCCCTGTAAAAGTACAGAAAAATAAAAAATAATGATGCTCTTTTTAGAACACTTGCAAGCAAGTCTTCTGACATACTGTCAACAATTTTATTCAAAATACATTTCAAGCTTAGTTTAGAATTAAGCTAGGTCACATAGGATCTCATTTAAATTAATTTGCAAAACGTGTATTCTTTCATGTACCTATGATGGTAAAAAGCAGGGTACAGAAGACGGGATATTTTCATTCTTTTTATTGTTCAAAAGCATGTTCAAAGGATCTGTCAAGTATTTTTGCTGGATGTGCTTAATCCTAGAGCTTTCAGACACAGCTTGTTACCTTCTTTCCATTTCAACACAGTTTTGTGAAGCATTTATGAGGCTGAGACTAAACTGAGTCTGCTCAGAAAAGGTAAAATGGAACAAAATCATATATTAACCTAGTTAGGCTGAATTATTGTTAACTAGTTCAAAGTTTTATGTTTTTGTAATAATCTGGGGTTGCAGAGAAGAGCTATATACAACACGGTAGAAAAAGTAGCATATGAAGTTTACATTGCAAATATTGCCAAATTTTATGAAGGATAACATTCTCATAGGTAAGGTCATAAATAAAATGTACGTTTTACTCTTAAGACGTTGCAAGAAATGGTGGTTAAATGAATCAGAAGAGCAATATACCAGCACCACTAGTCTGAAATGCAACTCAGATTATTATCCACGGCATGACATTCATTATACATGGTATGGCCAAAATTACTTAATATATCTGAATCCGGTTTTGTTTAGGAGATGGTTATCTGTCAACCCAGAAAGTAAACACTGTTGTTGGCAGCTTCTCTTAAGTCTCAAAATCAAGATGAGTAACTAACTGAAATGGACAAGTCCCACCATTCATACAGAGGAAGGGATGTATCGCTTTGAAGGAATCATTCAACTTGCTTGGCATATCTGCATCTTGGAAGGCTTATCTGATAACGGTCATATTAGATTTAAGGGCAGAGCTGGAGATTTTAAATTAATATAAAAGTGGTAACGGAGATGTATCAGACACAAGAGAAACATTTATTGAAAAGTGCTTCAAGATACCTTTGGGAAAGGATTTTATGATGACAATGGAGATAAAAATAAAGAGCCCAGAACTGAAGCTTTCAACTGTATGAAGCGCTTCAGACTTAGTAGCCCAGCATTTAGTTAATCAGAATTAAGCCCCTAAATACTTCACTTCCAAAGTCAAACTCCAAAACACAAACTGGTGTGACACAGTTATCTGTCTACTTTTACATGCAATGTGAAGTAAAAGGACTATACCTGTGAGAACTGTAACCTCTTACACCTAAGGATGACATCAGTTAAGAACATGCCTAAAGTTAATGAACATTGAATGTAAAGAAATGGGGTGCATACAACAAGCAGGAAAAATGAAAGATTCTCGAAAAGTTAAATAGCCCACAGAATCTATCATGCAAACATTCAGGTTTGTAGGTGGTAAGAGCACTACTGCATTTTTGTGCTTGTTAACGGGGTTTGTAAGTTCTCTAATTAGATCCCAGAGCCATCTCACATCACCAGAGATACTTACGTTCTGAATATAACACTAATGCAAATACCTGCATCAAATGCCCTATATATTAATAATTTCACAACAGCACACTGTTGTGTCACTACTTCAGTATCTTACTGATATAATTACATATGATTTAAAATGTTTCCTGCTGGCTTTAGTAAAATCTTTTTATAAAAGATGGATTTCTATGCCTGTACCTGTTTGCAAAAGTTTTCAAGAGCTTGTCTGTAAGAACACAAGTATAGTGTTTCTGGTTTGGATTCCCACTCTGTAGATTTCTGGTTTACCTGTTTATTTTTCCTGGTTGCTGAATGTCCCTCAAGTATATGTCACCATTTATAGGAAGAGCATGAGAAAATCTCTGTCCAAGCCATTTGAGTGCATTCGCCTCCCCTGCAGCACATGGAACACAGGCAGCTGACAGTGCTGACTTCACATTCCCAAGTTTCATGCCAGGGAGATTTAGGAGTCTGCTGTTCCCAGCAGCCTGACCCACTCTTCTGCTTGAAGAATAACTAATTCCAAAGCTGATTTTGAAAAATAGGTGGTGTGTCCACTACTCAACCAGAGCCAAATGATGGCAGTTTAAGTTAATCCAATGACCTGGATGAGGCGATCGAATGCACCCTCAGTAAATTTGCAGAGCAGATGACACGAAAGTAAGTGGGAGTGACGATCTGCTTGAGGGTAGGAAGGCTCTGCAGAGGGATTTGGGCAGGCTGGAGCGATGGGCTGAGGTCAATTGCATGAGGTTTAACAAGGTCAAGTGCCGGGTCATGCACTTTGGTCACAACAACCCCATGCAACGCTACAGGCTTGGAGAACAGTGGCTGGAAAGCT
>WTSP01002210.1:82791-108620 GCA_025331215.1 Actenoides lindsayi
ATGGCCTCAAGTTGCATCAGGGGAGGTTTAGATTGGATATTAGAAAGAAATTCTTTACTGAGAGAGTGGTTGGGCAACAGAACAGGCTGTCCAGGGAGGTGGTGGAGTCACCATCCCCGGAGGTGTTTAAAAAACAAGTAGATGTAGCATGTGAGGCTATGGTCTAGGGGTTAGGGAGATGCTGGGATGAAGGTTGGACTTGATGATCTTAGAGGTCCTTTCCAACCATAATAATTCTATGATTCTAATACTCCAAGGGTATAAATCGCACTGTTAAACAGTGTGTATTATGCCTCATCTATGAACTTTGTTATGAGGGGACAGTCATTTTTGGAGGAGAGACAGGGCACAAAGTCAGAAACAGAAATGCCTTAAATCATATCTACATGGGTTGCCAGAATTGGTCACTCAGACCTTAAGTATGTGCTAATTCTGCTAATAATAAATAATAAAATAAATATATCCATTTCAAAGATGGGAAATGAAGCATGGAGAGGATTCACAACTTGTTCAATGGTGCACATGAAAGTAGGATCCAGCACTTATTTATAGATACTAATTCATTTATAGATACTAACTCCTCTATAGGTAATAACCTATAGATAATAATAAAATTCCCTCTTGGTCTAGACATTTGACCATACCATAGAAGCAATATTTGCACTCCAGAAAGTTCAATCCCTTAAGTATTCTTAATATTAAAGAACAGCAATTCCAAAATTACTAAAAATATTTTAAACAGGTTAACTTGTGGAATGCTGTTTTCAGCTTAACAAGGTTTTTATTTCCTTAGGACTTGGTTTAGCACTTCTGAAATCCTAAATAGAAATTTTTAGAACAAAAGCAATTCTCACCCAAATGATCACATTGTTGAATGGTGTATTCTGCCCATGTAACAGAAATAACCCTCAGAGCATTTTTATTTTATGTTTGTGCTGTAAAACAACCTGAAAATAACATATTATTTGAGTATTTGCATATTCTTTGCATATATTTCTTCACTTTAAAGAAGGGATTGTCTTGGTCATATAGGCATGGAACAAGTGAAGGATTCCAGAATTTTCAGACTATTTCTGGCATGATCCACTGCACTGCCTAGAGCACATCCCTGTCTCTTCTCCTTGAAGAGACCGAGATTATATTGGTTACCTATCTCTCCATCAGGTATATTGTCATGATTACAGCTTCTTAAGTGCTTTGAAGATTAAAATACTATGAATTTATTTTTTCTTTCTACTTTCACATATACTCCAAACAATCTGTTCTCTCTCTATACAGAAGAAATTTTATCTTATATGTGAAAGCTCAGTAATGCACACTAGTTTATTGACATCAGAATAGAAAGGAATATTCAATAGGGTCCAACTTCCTATTTCCAGTATGTTGCTTGATTAATTGTTCAGAACATAATAAAACGGAACATCAGCTATAGATCTCCAAGCATACTCTTTAAAATCATATTTTGGACTGTCCGAATAAACATGATCACCTGTGTGAATTTTTGTGGTTTTATAATTCAAAACAGCAAAAGCAAAAGTCACAGGAATGGATATTTTAAAATCTACCCCATCTTCCCTACCTCAGAGACATGAGTTACATCCAGCCGTTGAGAGTTAAAAGAGCAAAAAGAGACACCCTCAACTTCTGTGAGTTTACAAAAGC
Organism: Actenoides lindsayi; assembly: GCA_025331215.1. Classification (NCBI taxonomy): domain Eukaryota; kingdom Metazoa; phylum Chordata; class Aves; order Coraciiformes; family Alcedinidae; genus Actenoides; species Actenoides lindsayi. The sequence goes on from WTSP01002210.1 coordinate 84,454, forward strand.
ACATTCACTTTAATCTGTTCATGGTCCGTGTCAAACATACCTCTTTAAAAGAATTTCATACCATGCATCGCATTCAAAAGTGCAAATACAAAGTGTCTGATAACATTTAATGGCCTCTAGGTATAATCATCATAAAACCAGCATAAAAGAGACTCAATATGAATATGAAATGTTTAAACCAAATGTGATGGAACCTCATGGGGAATTCTGCCACACATGCTGTCCTTTCTTCTAGGAGGTCCTTCAGCTGTCTACCTTCACTGTCCTTGTAGGGCGTACAGCAAGAAGACATAGAAAAGAAAAGAAACCTAAGCATCAGCATGCTGCAGCAGTGTTTAACCACTGTTTCAATGAAGCAAGCTTTGATCACTTTCTAGGTAAAAGCAATGACCTGTCCTTTAAGGAAAGCATTTTCTCTTTTGATCTATATGTTGCACTTCTTAAACTGAATTCCAAGTGTGTCTTATTTAATATTTAATTGTAAAAATACCATAGAAACAGATAAAAATTCATGACACTCACAAATTTCCACTAGTTATTTTATATTAGCAATTGTATTCAGTTGGTAACTTTGAAAGAAGTCAGAGTAGGTTCTAATGTACTACAAAATTTGCAGTAGCAAGTACTGTATATATCAGCTAAATATAACCATGCTATTTATCTATTATTTATACTCTAAATACCATATCTGCCAAGGAAAAAGCAGAAGTGCCCAATCATAATTTCTGCATTTGTCCCAGTATCATATTAACTATCCATGCAAATGATATATAGGTATGATATACAGAAACCTGCAAAGCTAAACTTGAGTACCTAAAAGCAGAAATTGTACCAGAATCATCTACAACACATTTTTGGTAGGTTATAGAAGATAATGACACTTCCAATTGATTCATGTATGTCCATTATGAAATAGACTAAAATCTGCCCATTTATTGCAATTCAATTAATTCCCAGTTGATAAGAATCACTTTAGGATTTATAGATCTGTGATAAAATTCCAGAAAAGAAAAATTAATTCTTCCTCCTCAGAGTGCAAGACAAAAAAATATTCTCTTGGACAAAATATGGGACATTAAAAGTAATTATTGCTGATATAAAAGCTACATAATCCTAAATATACATTAGTTCTCAAAATTCAAAATTCCTGTAATATTTCATGACAGCTATTACAAATAATATAACTGGACTTAAGATAATGATCCAAATTTTCCTAAAATTCAATGTCTTTAGATCACTGAGGATTATTTTACCTAACATTAATAAGATTTGGATTCCAAATTCAGATTCTAAATTGAAAAGCTTTCTGATCTTTTTCCCGTTGTTTGGTTGCAAGGTTGTGGCCTGCATCCATCCCTAGCCTGAAATACCCAAACTAATCTCTACAGAAGACATTATCCTCTTCTTAGGCATGAATCCAGTACTATTCATTTAGATGTAGATGTTAGATGCAAGATAAGTAGTGTGAAGTTGCAGAATAAATTTATCCCCATTATTTTAACAACAGATGAAAATGTGATTATAGTTAAACCTAAATTTATATCTAACTACTTATTCCTTATTTTTGCCAGGTTGAACCCACAATTTTTAGTCTGCATTTACCCATGACAGAACAATTCCCATATGGCACTTAAACTGGAACTAGCTTTCTTCTACAGCAACTGCTTTTCATACTAAGGTTGCAACCTGGAAATGAAATCTTGGAATGACTGCATTTTCATTTGCATAATTTCCAAGCTCTTCCTCACTGTAGTTCTATAGAAGGCATCTGACCTAGTAAGAATTATTCTCTTTCCCACTTGGCCATCTTTACATTTTCTACGATGATCCAGGGAATTAATTCAGTATGTAAAAGGTTAGTCTTTTAAATTTGTATCAGGACTGCTGAAATAAGTTCCTCTAGAAATTCCCTTGGATTTCCCTTTCATTCTCAGAAGTAATTGCCTGTTGTTTAATCTCTTATACCTGATATTCTATCATTTCCAGAAAAGCAAGATTTTTATGCAAATTTAGCATCAATTTTAAAACTCTTTCCTGTAACAACAGTTACATTCTCCATGTATTAGCACCAACCTGTAGAAATCATTTATTGCACAGCTGTTCTTTGCTATCATTTTGGGGCCTGAATAAAGAACAGACAGAAACTTCCCTGCTCTTGCATTTGCTAGGTACCAGTGGCAAAAGAAACTGCTGTTGTTTGGAGTAAAACAGTTCAAACCCCAGCAAGGTTTCATGAACTCTTTGAACACTGAAATAAGAGATTAATAATAGGGCTTCCAGGCCACAATTTAATGAAGAGCGGATAGCATCAAGATGCAGCCATTTCCACATCTCAGGATACATTTTCAGTATTAGCATGCATAAAGTAACCAAAAAAACCTAAAATTTGTTTTGAACCTGTTACTACCGTGTGTGACTTTCTGAACAGAAATTGAAACTCTTCATAACTGTCTTAACAATACCATGACCAAAAAAAGCAAGGTATTGCTAACTGAAAGCAGTATGTAAAATCTTCACAATCCTAATAATTTTGTCTGTGTTACAGCAAAGGTCGCAAGATGAAATAAAAGGAATGAAAAGTTCAATTCAAAAAACCAAACTGTTCTAAGGTTTTGAGATGGTTAGAAAAGCTCTAAAATCAGATAAATAGTTTGAACATAATTACTGGCTTTAGACCCTGTGATCCTTCTGATCTATGAACACAAATCGGATTTTGAAAACGAAATGTAAGTATCTTAGTTAATTTTAGGAGATACATATACACCATGTTGGGTATCTGTATACTGGATGATTTGCATTCTGAAAAACTGTAGATTTCACTGTTAGCAAATTCATAAATTTGTAGCACATCTTTAGGATGGACAGTACTTTAATATTAGAGGGAAGCAAATTTAACCTTAAGTAGTGAAAGAAAAAATCTTACTTGTATTCTCCCCAACCATGCTCCGTATTACAGCGTTGAGAATATTAGCATGTTGCTACATCAAAAAGGATAAAATACTTGAGGCACTTAGCCTGTTGGCAAATTATGCTTGGGAATTTCTAGATGAATGACTTGTATCTATGTTTACAGTCTTTCAGCAGAGTGCTCACTGTTTACTCTGGAATTAATCCAGGTCCATAAAACTAGTGATACATCAATGTAACAGATGTGCGTAAGTGACTTTGCATTATAAGGCAATTTGCTTTAATTATAAAAACTCAGTAACCGGTTTTAAGTTGATGTTGACAATCACAGTCTGTAACCCATCAGCACCTACTGTATTAATTACTGTTAGTGGATTGGTAATCTCTAATTTTAAGGACTTGATAATTTCACTATTTGACTTTCAAAAGTATCTCTACTGATAGAAGTATTAGAGTTGGAGCCCAATGTCCTACTTCTTGGCATATGTCTAATTCTTCATTATAAAATCACTATGTTGAAAACAGTTTAACATGTGTTCATCTCATGCTTACAAAATGACGGACTGTAAACGTAGTAAGATTATCTTCACAGGACACACAATGGAGCCCAAGGCAATGCTAGCGCTGCTCTTTAAAGGATCTACAGTTAATAAAATGTAAGCTCTGTTTAACAACTGTTAAAGCATTTCACTTAGGAGGCTTTGTTAAGAGGTCATTTTCCTTATTACCTAATTGTCTAATCAATTTGTGACTTCCTCGCTTGCAACTTAGCAACTATTCGTAGAATACTTGAGTTGAAAGTTTCTGAACCATACATCAGAATTCTTTCTCCTCCTGCATTTGACTCTGTCAGACCTCTTTCAGAGAAGGTATGAACTGCCACATGTTAAATACAAAAAAAAAACCAAACCAAACCAAACAAAAAAGGAAAAAAAAATTCTATTTTAAAATGCTTTTTCTTCTTTTTCTTTGATGCTCTGTTGTAAAACTTTTATAATGTTGATCATAGAGAACTTCTTTCTTCAAAGTTAATAGTATCATTGAATTGATAGTGGAAACTAGAACTTTAGGCTTTAGACCAAAATGTCCTAAAGAATCTACTGAAAATTTTTTTCTCTCTGGTTTGAAAGGTCTGTGTGATCTTGTCATAGGCAGCAAAGCCCATGACTGCTTTTTTCATCACATGTAAGTTTACAGGCTTTGCACTGAAACAGGTCTCCAAATACTGCCCAGAGAAGATACGGGTGCCCCAACCTGGAAGTGTCCAAGGCCATGTTGAATGGGGCTTTGAGCAATCTGGTCTAGTGGGAGATGTCCCTGCCCATGGCAGGGCAAGTGGAACTAAATGATCTTTAGGGTCCCTTTCAACCCAAACGATTCTATGCCATAGCTCTGTAACATTATACATAAACTGTCTTAGTCTATGTTCATTGTCAAAAATATACTGATAGAAACACTGCGGGTTTCATTATGTAGCATAACAAGGTGTCAGACAGAAGCAAGTTTCCCATAAAACATACAGTACAGTTTGAGGTTTCACAAACTATTAGGCTGTTTTAACTAAAGATAGGGCCAGAAGCTAAATTTAAAGTGTGATAAAACCTGAGGATACCTAAGCCCCTAATGTAAATATATGCATTTTGAAGTGATACATATTTGTATTAAATTGTCAAACTACATTGTTACTCTAATATTCCTGAAATGCCTTTACAAAGCCAGCTGGAATCCTTGACATTTCATCCATATTGTTATTTATATACATATTTACTGCTGCCACCTGCTTGTAACTTGGCTCATATCATGAAGCAGTACATTTCCCTTGTTTCATTATACTTTGACATTTCACTATAACTACATAGCTGCCCATTTCTCAGTTTCCAATTGCTCTGCAGCCGCTCTTGAATTATATTGGCTTAGTAATAGAATAAAGATCTTTCTCCGTGGTAGTACTAGCCTCTTTTTTTCATACCCAGATGGTACAAATCGCTGCTGGCACATATAACAATTATAGCACAGCTTCTGCTGCTCAAATGAACCCACATAAACCCCACAGTGTTAGATTAGATTAGGGAATTGGGAGGTGAGGAGGAGGTCTGGCTAGTGGTCTCAACTGAAACAGATAAGTGTTTGGTAGCCCGTGTATGGCTGTGATGGAGTGAGCATATAGCACGCTTACAGGGTACTGCTCGCTGAGCCTCTTCTAAGGAAGGAAGGAAAATTAGCTAATAAACCTAATTTCATATTCAGTATCACAACACCCATTTTTACTAGTATTCAAATAACTGGGTTATTTTCATGCATCAAGTTGCCTCATAAAACTGACACTTCCCAGGGAATAAGGCTGGAAAGAGCAGTCACCAGAGGAACTCAGATGCGCTACTCCAATTTACCTATGTTCTTGCTTCACTCAGCTTATCAAATGAACCAAACAGTTTTGTGATATTTCTGAAGGAGGCTGATGACCACTCTCCATACCCTCAGACACATAAAACTACCTATACATTCCCAGTTCCTCTATGCATTTCCCTGAGTAGAATTGCCAGCAATTGAGCATAGTGTAATGGAATTAACTGAAGAGTCCTGTGAGAACACTGAACAACAAAGCTGGCTTGGAGAAGGAGAAAAGACTCACACTGGGCCAACCTACTTGATAGTCAATGTTTCTATGTTGTCTGTCCAAGAATTTGTCACAAGCCATTTTAAATGTACAAGAGGAAAACTACAGCATGAAAATGTTAACGTGTGAAATAAATCTTTTATAACTTCACCAAAGTTACACTGCTTTAAATTTAATACAAGCTCAACCACAACCTACATGCGCACACACACGTTTGTGTATGTATTTACTGAATTAATTTCAATTAATTGGGTTTTTTTGGTGTATGTATTTATTGAATTCATTTCAATTAATTGATTTTTTTTTTTTAGGAAAAATCTGCTAGGCATTCACTATTTAAAAGATACTGAAATTAAGGGGCAACATATATGAAAGGATAATAAATATTTTTTAAATTATTGTTAAACTATGTACATTTGGCATTCATATAGGTCATACAAAATAATTTAATGTGTTTCTAAGAAAGCACCTGCTCTACCTTTTCCTCCCCTCTGTCCTGATAAGAACAGAGGAAGTTTCATGTATCACGACAGGCCAACAGTTACAAACTTACTTCTGCAAGGGAGAAAAGGAAGGAATTTACTGCCATTTCTCCAGCCTCCAACTTCACATGAAAACTGTTAGCTTTTTCCTCTGACTGAAAAGAAAGACCATTCAAAAGCCAAAACTAAATCTATTTATTGTTTAGAGTGCAAAATCACTGCTTCATATTGCACCTCTAAATCAAATATAGTATGGTAACACAGAAACCCATAATTTTTATTGTTAAAATTGATCTAAGAATTACTAGAACTGCATGCAAAGCACTAATTTCTCCTGCTATTTTGACGATGATGGCATCTCAGGACAGAATGGGAAAAGGCAATGGCTATTCATTTCTGACAGCACAAATGGAAACACACAACACACAAAACTCAAGAAACTGGAGAAAACAATCTTCAGTTAGTAAAACTTTCTATCTTAGCAAATGACCAAACCCACAAAAAAAAAAAAGCCCGAGTTTCAAATACAGAGTAGTTTCTAGTTTCTGTTCAGCCCCTGGAAAAGTATACTTTTTTCAAAATGACTAGGAGCCTTGACAATCATCAATTCTTCTGAAAAACTGGCTTTTTTTTTTGGTATCTAACTTTGGCTTTATCAAAACTGTTAAGGAAGGTAAGAGGATTTATTTTTGATACTGCATATAAACAGGGTACACCCCATCTCACCAAAAGCTTCAACAAAAGCGCCATACACATTCTTTCTGATGAAACTGCAGATTCTGGCATGAAAAACTGGTATACATATGCCCAAAAGTAAACCCCCGAGATCTAACAGGGACATCACGAGTGACTAGGAACCATCTACTCCACTAAGCGAACAGAAACTTGTCTGTCAAACAAATGCATCCACTACTGAAACAATGGCAACCTATCACATTCTGAATACACATATACGCATATGACATTAAGCAACAGTGCAACTAGAATGAACAAAGTTGCTTCCCTTCTTTAATCAACCCCTCCAAAAGTACGTCTAATGCGAATGAAGATTTTTTTTTTCCCCTTTAAGTATGGTTACACTATGTCCTTCAGAGCAGTTGACATTGTGCTCCCCTAGAGAATGTACTGAAAGCTTCCCCTGTGCTTATGATATTTGGACTCACTAACAGCAGTACTTGAAAACATTGAGAAAATTACATGAATAAAAATTATCAACAGAAATGTATTATTCTAGTCTTCTTCAGAAATGACCTGACCAGTAGGAAACCTAATTTCAGATTTTTCTTTAATCTAAAAGAATTTACTTTTGTTTCTGAAGAGAGTGTTAAATACATCTGTGATGACACCTACCTCTGCCCACTGTTTTGCATTTGAACCAGAGAGAATTTAAAAGACCTTTATGCCCACAGGGCTTTTCCAACATTAATTTGGAGACAGAGTTGAAAATTTAAGTTTTAAAATGAGAGGCAGACTTTCCCTTCAGCCAAACTAGCTATATTATCTATCTGATTGAATAAAACAGGGTTTCCCCCAAATCTCCTAAATTCACTTCCTGTTTATAGTACTGCATATATGTGGCAAATTCAGCAGAAATGGTTTGGTTTAAATTCTACCTGTAATAAGAAACAGTGCAGATGCAGTAGGAGGCAAGGAGGAAAGAGCTGTGATAAAACAGGTTGAAGACTTGCAAGGTATCGAGGATATCTGAGGAAGAACAGTTAATCAATATGATATGACCTGTTATAATACCTGGAAATATTATTTTTGAAAGTGTGCTTCTTGACTTAGGCTCTAAAATCCAGTGGTGACAGCAGAACATATACGGCATTTATTAAAAACCTAGAGAGCAGACCGAAATGAAATATTGCTACTCTTCAAATATATTCTGTGAAACATTGTTCACTGGCATCTTGATAAGAAAAATTGTTGGTGGAGTACACTGGTATTCCACAAAGAAAACACAATACATTGTTAACACTGAAGAGAAAAAAAAATTGAAATTTAGATTCAGATGCTCATCAACTCATTTGATTCATGGACCCATTGTTTCTATCTGATACCATGTGAAATGTCTTTTAAAGAGTTCACTTTATAAATTTCTTAATCCATTAAAGCTTGTTATAATTAAGCATAGTCTTTGCAAGTATTTTGACTCACTTTCTCCTGTAATACTACAGTTACATTATCAAGTTCTGCTGTCCTCCCCACTACTTTTGACATGCCATTTTAGTCATTCTCTGCTAACTTGCATTTCTGTAACCACCTAAGCCGCTAAGAAAATCTTGTTGAGTAAGCCAAACCTAAGAAATACTTTTGTTGATAGCTCTTCATAATAACAACAGACATATTGGAAACATCAACAAAAATCTCTCAAATTGAGAGAAGCTCAATAAGAATTTTATTTTACTTCTAGAGCTAACAAACTGCTAATAATACGCAAATACAAATCCATATAATTAAAAATAAAATTAAACTACCAATACAAGCCTTAGAACATAAAAGCATCAAATGATAAATGAATTTTTTTAATCTATCTTCACATTAGAACAAACACCAAATGGGCCTTACTGCCTATAACCAAATCCAGCCTGTTTCTGTAAATGACTAGATCCAGTTGCAAACACCACCACTCAGTAATCAATTCAATAACGTATGATGATAGTAATTTTTAGAAAGCATTGTATACTACTCGAGTTCTTGCTCCTGACAAATCTAATCTTCCCTTGACATATATGCTACCTTATTTATTCAAGTCTGTCAGTACAACAAGCATGTGGCATGTCTTCTATTAGCAATCAGGTCTTACAATCCCTATTGACAAGATGGACAACAATCCAGTCTCGTAAAAGATTCATGACACAACTTTGCACTCTGTACTGCTTGCTTTCTCATAAAACCAGTGCAAATCCCATCAAAAATTTAGCAGAACCCCTGCCTCATCTGTTTAGGCCTGAAGCTAGTTGCAGGGACAACTCATTAGGGACAAGCTCATTAAAACCAGCCCTGGAGCAAAAGCACTTTGCGAGTCTTCTCATTTTTATTCCCTTTCACCTAGCCATTCGAGTTTCTTGTGTTTCCCAGATACAGAGCTTCTAATGATTTTGTACAATAAGCAAGGCTGTTTCCAAACTTACGCTACATCCAGGGTTCCATGAGTGCAGTTCCTTCTGTACACCAAAGCTAACACACTTCTGTGCATCTGTAAGGCTTAGATGGTTCTATACTGAAAGGCAGTATCAGACAACCTAGTGGATTCTCTTCTGATTACATTAGCCAAAGGTACCTATGTTTAACAACTAACTCATGCTAAAATCCAAAGAAAAATCAAGATGTGCAGAATTCAGTCTAGTAGATACACACGCCTGAGAACTCGGTCATGCACGAATGCGTTTGGTATTTTTAGCAGCTGACGTACCTAAAATACCCAAGAATATAAAATGAAAAAAATCAAAAAAGAGCGAGGAAAAGAAAAGAAAACAAAAAAAATCATCAAGGATTTCCTTTTGCCTTAGAATCTGTCTCATAACAAATATTGATTAAATAAAGTAGTTTTTTGTTATAAGTTCCTTACCTTTTCTGTCACTTGCTAAAGTCCCTAAGTGAAATGATCCTTACTTTTGCCACAAGCACCATCTAGGAAACCTTTCTAATACCTTCTAAATTAGATGCCTAAAGTTAGGTATATTAATAAGTAGCCCAATTTCAGATGCCTGTGTTCAGACAATAGAATTTGAAAAACAGTTATCCACAGGTCTGAAGGTTGGTGATCAAAATATCTCGGGGTGACTGTAAAAATTTCCTTACTTCTGTCATATAACAAAGAGAACTATAAAGGTTCACAAGTGGATTTCCACCTCTAGACCTCTGATGACAAAAGCTAGTTGAGTGCTGCACCAGTGTCTGTGAATTTGTATTCAGGGAGGAGGAAAGCCTCACAGGGACACATTCTCAAAAGTCAGCTGCTAAAACTGGTCTTAGAAGAGCTTAATTCTAATCAAAATTACTGTCACATGCATGGCACAACTATTCAGATATAGCTATATGCCCAGATAATATATTATACATTCAAGGAGTGTCTTACTGAATTTGGGTTAGCAAGGAACTTTCTGGACAAGAAGCATGTCCTAATCCTTCTACAGATCATCTGTTGAAAACCAATCAAATTCTGTTTGCCCACTTAAGCAGTTAAGTCAAGAATGTAAACAACTGTCAGAATGAAGAAGCTCCTTATCTGACTCTAATCTCAGAGGAGTGTCTTTAAACTTTTATCTTTGCAAGCATGCTCATATTCAATCATGTATTTCCACCTTGCTTGAAATCTATACACAGCATTACCTATAAGATACATTATAATTATTATTGTCAAGTTCATTCTTTGCTCATCTCATGATGGTGCATAACAATCTCATCCACAGCCTTCAGCGCATCATTCAAGGCAACACAGCATCAAGGCCTACAACATCTTTCAAAGTCAAAAATGAATTGATTATTTGGCTTTCTTTACTTCTGTACAAATATCATTCAGAGAGTCAAAAGTACTTAATCTAAAAGATTTAACTATTTGGAAGATCACTGGCCAAAATGTGAATTTTAGTCACCATCTGTGACGCTGCCAAAGACTATGAACTGTCTCATGCACAACTTTTCTAACAAAAAGATCATTGCCATGAAACGTGTTGCATCAATATAATTACTCTAGCACACTGTCAAGTGCAATAAGCAGTTAGCACCTCAAGCATCATAGGTAAACTGATGGGGTGTGACGTTTGTTTCACGCAAAGATTGTTGCCTAATTGCTCAATATACAGTTTTACTACTACTTACTCTAGCATCAACATGAACTCCAGCACAGACCAACAGTCCTATATAAAATTCTTAGCTTTACATTAAGCAAACCAGTCTTTGCACTAAAATGGAGTAGGACCATTTAATCGGTAGCTTAAGAAACAACTTCACAAACAGGAAAAGAACAGTAGCTTTTTCAATCATTTGTTTTTAGTGAAAATCTGACTGTCTTGCCATTCAACAGTCTTCAGTGGGGGCTTCAATTATTCTCATTCTGGAGTATGAGGCATCCAACACCACTAAAATAAAGTCTTAGTTGAGAAACTCAGTTATTAACCATGTTTTACAGCATGTTTCCTCTGCTTTCCTGTGTCAAAGATGAAAGCTACAATATCTTCAAGGCAGACCAAATATTGAAATTCTAGTTTTCTGAAAAATTAGAAAGTAGGGAGTGTGCGATTTAAAATTAAAACATATAACAAGCTTTACAAAAAAACCCTGACTTTATCAAATCCACTAGCACAAGGTTTCAGCACTTCTAAAACATTAAAAGGCCCTCATTTAATTTTCTATTAGTCTCTTGTGTGTCTATTAAAAAATTATCTGAGAACCTACATGTTTCATGAAACTTTCTGCAGATATGGAAGCTTCAAAAACCATGGATTTGTAAAGAAAACAATGACAAAATAAATGCATTTAAAGTGAGAATAGCAATGTTACTGCTATCTTTTAAATCCCAATAAATTTTATCATAAGAGAAGCTTAGCAACAGGACTGAAATTCAAATGTTTTAAAACATAATTAAGTACACATTTAATAATGCTATCTTTTTGTTTGTTAGAAAAATACTGTAAAGTCTTATTTAAGCTTTCTTACACCTTTTCAAAGACACCTTAGATAAAATTCTGCTTTTACATTTACGTAAAAGGTCTAAGAGAAGTAGAATACAACTAGTTACCACATTAACTCACATTTTTCTGAACTATTTTCTTAGAAAAGCAAGTAATTTTTCAGTTTGCAAGTAAACTATAAAATATAAGCAAATTCAACATAGAGTATACAGAAAGGATATGAATGCATCAATTATGACAGCTACTGTGTGGAGAAAAAAAAAGAAAAACAAATAGCTATGAAAAAGTTTCATTACTGCAATATTGAGTGTTAATAGTATAATATCAATGAAACTGAAAGATGTAAATAGGTAATTAGAATTAAGCAAAGTTGCTTGTCATGAGTTATTAAGTATTGCTACAAGTGAACTTGCTGTAAGGCACTAAGGCATTCACAAGTATTGTGACTCCTCTCCCTGAAGATGCTGCAAATGCACCAATGCTATTAGTCAGGAATTTAGTGTGGGTCCTCTAAGCAAAAATGCAATGACTTCATTCAGCTTCATTACTAACACAACTTTTCCTTATTAAAAATTCCAAACAAACAGGTGCTTCACACTAGGTCTACTTCTAAAATTGCTTTCTTTTTATTCCCAGGGATACATCAAGAGCTGAGGGAGAATTCATGCAGTATAGATCAGTCAGGCATTGACAGCACATCACACTTTGACAAGATGCTTGGCTCTGTTTAAAGTCTAAGTTAGGCCTTGGCCCATCAAGGCCATGGCTATTGAATTATTGACAGCCTCTCACTGAGGTGCAAAGGGAAAGAGTGCTATAGACTCAGTTCAGTAAAGATGAAATGGAAACCCTCTCTGAAGCTTACTTTAGCACGTTAAAGGAGTTTTAATGGTCTTGTTTAAAATTCAGTAAGAGAATACATTAGACTGATCATATTTTCACCAGCTAAACAAAAACTTTGGGATGCTGTGGAGATTATAAATGAGAGAAAATCTACACAGGGTACAAATTTGATCTACACCAGGAAGCTGACTAATGTTTCAAACTCATTTCAAGTCATCCTGCTTTACATACTTAACATTTTTTCACCATTCTGTCCCATTATACTATGTGCAGTCAAGGGTTAACAATAACATAGACGTTCATAACCCTAATATACAGGCTGGCTTTCATAATAGTTACTTACTGCTGATGCCACTAAATCTGCAAGCTAATGCCATGGCCAAGTCCATGTTTACATTCTATCAACTGCATTACTTCTACATCTCTTCCTCTCTGGATATCAAAAGTGCAATAAGGGGGTATCAGTAAGTAACTGGCAAGCCAGTGTCTGGTTTGTTTGTTTGTTCTTTCAACAGAACTCTTCTACAGAATAAATCACCATTCTTCCACGGCTAGCTGATTAATATTAATAATTTTGATGTTCTTACATAATCTCTTTTCTTGTCAAATTTATACCTGCCAAGCTTTACTTGTATTTTAATAGCTGATGTCAGACAAGCAACAAGCAGAAAGTTCCATCTCAGGACTATAATTTTAAATACAATGAGACTCACATCAGCTGTCGCACAGACATGCAGAAAATTATTCCACATGGACTTTTAAAGTGCATCCTAAAAGCTTCAAAGAATGAGTACGTTTTTAAAAGAATTTAAATTGATGATCAGGGTGGGGGGGTTTAAGCAATTTGTCTAATGTGACCCTATGCTCATTTCTCCAACATCACTTCCAATATGCTACCTCCTGTCAAATCAACAAAGAGAGCCTAACAGCACATCTAAATTTGTGTTCATTTGCCTTCTGCAGGATTATCTTTGCCACGTCAAGCATTATAAGTAAATCAAAGATGTTTCTCAGGGGCTATAAGAGTAGGGCTAATCTCCAGACAAATATTTAGAAGGCAGCTTAGCCTGTTCTGGCTTTAATCGTTTCCAACTGATTTGACTTATTCTAATTACAGCCTTTATGTTATAAAAACCATTTTTATGTTGCTGAGGAGCAGTTTCACTGCAAATACATGAAATTTTGCTGAGTTTCTGTTCCCATGTCGATTATGGAAATGGTACTCTACAGCTTTCCTCTAATTAGAAAAACACACTGCACAGAACATCAACAAATTTTAACATTAATAACAGAGTGACAGTGTCCTTTTGTGTGTCTTTAAATAATTTCTCAAAATATGACACCACAAAGCCACCGTATCCCTCTCGGGTATCATACTAGGAACAATTTTCACATTTTTGCATATTATATTAATTCAAATACAGAACAGCATCTTTGAAGAAGCTGTTTAGTAATTTAACCTAACAGAATAAGATAATTAAACTTCTGGATGGTTTATGGTGAGGTGCTCTCCAAGCCCATGAACTTGGAAAATTCAAATGCTCATACACAAAGCCAATTAAACATATCCTTTGACAAATCAGACAGCACGGCTGTTCCTTTTAGTTTTTACTTATCATGCTATCATTTCCCATAATGAACAGACAGCTGCAATAATACAGTTTTGCTTTACATCAACTCACAGAATCACAGAACGTTAGGGGCTGGAAGGGACCTCGAAAGATCATCTAGTCCAACCCACCTGCTAGAACAGGATCATCTAGCAACACAGCAACGTGTCCAGGTGGATTTTGAATGTCTCCAGAGGAGACTCCACAACCTCTCTGGGCAGCCTGTTCCAGTGCTCTGTCACCCTCACCGTGAAAAAGTTTTTCCTTATGTTTACCTAAAACCTCCTATGCTCCAGCTTGTACCCACTACTCCTTGTCCTATCACTGGATGTCACTGAGTAGAGCCTGGCTCCATCCTCCAAACACTTGCCCTTTACATCTTTAGAGACATTAATAAGGTCACCCCTCAGTCTCCTTTTCTCCAGGCTAAAAAGACCCAGCTCTCGCAGCCTCTCCTCATAAGAGAGATGCTCCACTCCCTTAAATCATCCTAGTGGCACTGCACTGGACATACTTTGCATGTAACAGGACACTAGCCAGAACAGACTTTCAAAAGGTATTTACAGTATGCCCTCTAATGTCTCTGAAATAGCAAGTAGCACTATCACAAAATTTTGCATACTTCTGCGTTGATAATGCTTCCAAGCCCCTTTCATTTCTTTGAAAAGTCTAGACTTGTTGACACAATCCTGCTAGCCATCACCAAAAAAAACCCTCACCTTATCTGTCCCCATTTGCTAAAATGGAGGGAATAAATTACTCAGGCAAACTTGTTCTGTAATAGTTTATTTTCTTTTTCTTTTTGAAAAAAAATTTGTACTACTAATAATTCTTTGACTAGACTTAAGATTTCAATTATATTAGTAATAAATTCTCGGCTTTATGTCCAAGTATATCCTTTTTATCCATAACTAGATCTTAAGCGTAAAACTGGTGAAGAATCTGCAAACAAAGCAAAACTATGAGATATTCCTCATAAAAACTTTCTAGCATTCTATGCTGTTTAACTTAGACATCCTGAGATGAATGCGTGTTCCATGCATTTAGTAACCCTTTCTGGTTTTACCTTGAGTTTTGCAGTGTTAGAAGTAAGCCTGATGAAAACAATGTAGTGAAGCAGCCAGGAGTAGAAGGCTGTTGTCATGTTTCTGAAGTGGATACTAGTTCTGTATTTTTTTAGAACAACAAGACAGTGGTGGCGTAAATATTTCTTATACAAGCAATGGTATATATGGTTGCAGTAATAGAGTAAGTTATATTGAGCTTCAGATACACTTGCTCCTGAGGCATACAACCTCGTGTGGGTGTTTCCCACAATACCTTGTGATTACCTCTCTTCTAGAGTGAGTGTCAGCCAGGCCATGTATCAGGAACACCTCAGATGGAATTATACAGATATATATATATACACACATACATTTTTTAAATTATTTTTTTTTTTTGAGATCATGATGACTCTCAGAAGCCAAGAGTCTCTTCCTAAGGCACTGTGTGGATACAAGTATGTTTTTTTAATGAACTGCACACATCCCCACTTCATTGTCCATTTGTAGCACACATAAACATTATGTTGTTTGCCATGCAGGTCTAGGGGAAAAACTTCCAGGAGCAGAAAACTAAAAATGTGACTACTCATTTACTTGAAATACCATTCACTGGGGACACGTTATACCAGTTCTCCAAAGACTGTGTTGGCTCTGTTTGCAAAAGAAATTTATTTTGGTTTAGATCAATGCATTCTTCATGGGCCTGTTATCCTGGCTACTCAGAGACTTTAATTCAGCCCATCACAAAAGCAAAATCTCTATCCGTCTAACAGCCAAACATCTGAATTATACCCCCAAAATCCTGCTATCTTTAGGTAGACTTCAAAGGATGAGGCTGAAGAATAATCTTTACCCATAACTTCCACACCGCTAAATCTCTAAAATTTCCCACAACCTAAATAGTAACCATAAAAGTTCCTCAGGAAAGTAACAAAATTGATGCAAGAGGGAGCAAACCAAAAATGCTTACCTTTTACTATTCTATATAAAGAAGCATAAGTAATATTAGAATCACTGAAACCAAGTAACTTTTTCAAGATATTAAAGAAAAGATAGCAAGCATTTTCAGATGTGATTATATCCCACTTTGGTATCCCAGTGCAATCTGGTGTTTTCTGTCATTGTAAAGAAATAGAATCATCGCTGACAGGAAATTGAGATCTTGATGCTTTTGTGTAGAAAATTATTAGCATAGCCATGCTGACTGTACACATTTTTCTGCTTTTTTTACACCAGTTCTTCATAATGTGACTTCTCCTTAATAATACATTGTGTTGGGGACTTTTTAACAAAGTAAAATTCTGAAGCAGTAAATATATTTTTCCTGCTCTCTTTGACACTGAAGACCAACCACATTATGTGTCCACCTGTGAGGGAAGGGGTAAGAATGGACTGTCAGACAGGAAAAGTTTCCTGTTAGTGAATTGTGGGTCTTACATATATAAAAATGCAAAAGTCATAAAAGCATTTAGACATTTTTTACAAAAAGAACTTCACAAATCAGTCACCAGAAAAATCTTCTGCCTTAGACTGTCAGTATTGCTTGTTTATATAGGGTTTTAACATTTACCAACTCCCACAAGCAAACCATAGATAATTTCAGGAACAGGAAGAAAGAATTGAATAACATACTCAATTCTGCATCCCAGCTTATTTAGATAAAAAACAGGTAAACTTCCAGTGCTTTAAGAAAACAACACCAAAGAAACAGACATCTCCACAAAGCTAGAATCAATTCTCCTATAACTAACTCATATGCCAACAGCTGAATTAGAAAGCTTCAAGGTTGAGACTACATTTCTATACCATCGACTATTGTCCAAACACACCATCTTTGCCATTTAAGTAAGAAAGGACTTAGAATGTCCCACACCAGACATTTGAGGTTCAAACGCAGTTCTAAGCTGTCCTGATTGGAATATATACTAGCACAGGATGCTTTTTACAATATTTTGTACTGTCACAGGGAACATAAAAACATTCCTCAAACTACCCAATCGCTTATTACTTCTTTGTCTCTTTTCTCTACTAACATTACAGCTCAGTGATACTCTTGTAGAGGAGACTGTTTCCAAAAGGTGGTTCCAGTCTTGCAGCTTTTAACGGCCCACGCTGACCTCTGTAGTGCCCTCTCACACCTACTGACCCAATTCTGTGCATGACTGTGTCTGAAGAAAACTGGGGATTTGACTTCAGTTAAATTAACCCAGAGTGAACTGGTTAGCTTCAGACGGATGAGTTTCATGATCTGGTTCAACAAACAGATGCACAAACACAGGGGTACACAGAAGGGCAGGACTTCCTTATTCATTTGCAGTGTTACCCTATTTCCCCTGGAAGGTGGGTGAGGTGTGGAGTCATACTCTTCCACTCCCTGAGGGAAGCAGCCTGCTACCCAAGGGACTAATGGGAGGTGCAAAAGAGGAAGATTCAAACAGCCTTTTGCTGATTGTCCTCCATAGCCTACAGACAGAAAAGGTTCTAGAAATGCTTTGGTTTGCTAGGTTTTTTAGTTCTCTAGAAGTTGATTATAAAAATACCACAGTATCACACAAAACATCTGCCTCAGTTACTCTGAGTCATATAATTTATGGAGTCAGGGAAGCCTGTCATCCCTCCCCAGTACTATGATCGTGGTAGCACAAACATTACAAGCCTGACTTTGCTAAAGTACAGTCTGGGCCTCAATAACAGAGCTGCTCATTGCACTGCAATTTTTTAAAGCCTTCTGCCAGTAATGAGACTAAAAATACCTGACAACCAAGACCAATCAGGTACACTAAAGCCTGACCATTAAAGGAAAGAGAAGCACAAGTAACGCTAAGGGTCACCATTTGATGGTCCATGTCTATATTACTCATGATACTTCAGTACAACACGATGCAATTTTACTTGGAGAAACTAAACTGTATTTTCTTCTGTAGAAATGACCAAAGCAGGCTTTTTTCCTCCCTTTACCAACTTCCACATTTTTATCCTAAAATCACAAACTAGACAAACAGGACACGCCAACTGTACTTAAACAGTCACTGCAAAACAGGGAATTGCACTTCGAAGGAACCAAAACATCCATGTGCTAACAGATGATTCACTCAAAGACATGTAAAGAAACTGCATGCCAATACCATACATCTCAGGAATCCAGAGTGTCTGCAACCATAAACAGAGCTGTGCTTCACTTATGATTCACTTCGGTTCTGGACACCCTGTAGGGCAGGAGCATTCTGAAGAACACTGCAGTCAGTGTACCTTTCTACTTGATGTACCTTCCAGAGACAGTCAGAAAGGAAACGGTGTGCAGCACACAGTTATTATCCTGACATAGGGACACAATGTGTTCTGAGCATTTGCTTGTAATTGGAAACCACATTTAGCCACACCTTAAACATGGGATAAGACAGCATGTGCCAGGAGAAAGGCTGTATTACATTAGAATAGGTATGGCACGAGGGGCTGGGGGGATGAAAGAATAAAATCCTGCAATGTCCAGTTTTATAATTAATCCCTTGGTAAACTACAGCAAGCTATTAATATAATGAAATCTGAATCCATTGTGATGGATTCTGCACACTTCCACATATCTATATGGACTTCATACATTTCTGGTCTGCAATCAGAAATTAAACACTGTTCCACTTTTCTGCTACAGCCCTCCATTACCTCAAGAAACAGATCAGAAAAGAACAAAGTTACAAAGTAACTCTATTAATGGGATATAGAAAATTACCTTTTAGATAAATGCATTGTCTTTATTAAGTTAAAAAAGTACAAAAATCACACATTGTCCTATCATAATTAATAGCTTACATGACTAAAAAAGGGTTTTGCCTGCATAACTGTGGAAATTTAAAATTCCAGCTATTTCAGTAGCACTTCAGAAAAATTAGAGCCTCCTTCCTTTATGCAAATGACACAGAATAAGGGGAACCAAAACCTGTTATTCAGTGTCCTTTAAAAAAAATGAATTGGCAGTATTTCACCTTACAACCAAGGCACACTTATCACTTACTTAAATAAACAAACAGACTTTAAAGTCCTGGATATTAAGCAGTCTTACAGCTCTGAAGACAGATGCCCTGTCAGGCAGCAGTTTATAGCAATGTGTCTTGTGAAGAGACTACATACATTTTCTATGGTTCTGCATCTAGTACCTTCAAAAAGCATGAATAGTTCTGAAAGGCTTTTTTGCTTATGGCTTTAAAAGACCAGAAGCTCTGCTTCTAGATAATAGAATCTATGTAATTTTTAATGTTTAGTATTTGGTGCATAAAGAAAAAACACAAATGAATATACAACAGAAAACAATGTATTCATCTGACTTCCATTTCTAAGAAAAGACGGCAAATGATAAGTGTTATTACTTGGCTTCCCTATGCAAATTCATGGGATATATTTTTGCAGCCATATTAAAAATGAGAAACACAACATATAATTGAAAACAAAATGTAAGGACTAAAGGATAACAGAGTTCATCAAAACATTCCCTGCACAATGGGTTCTGTAACAGAATTCAGTTACATCTTGGATTCCCTAATGATCCAATCACATGCTTCCAAGGATTTAACACAAGAACTATTGGACTGCCACACCTTGTAACAGGGATGCTTTTTCTATGCAGTTGACAGCTCCAGACAGGAGAATAGCAATATGAAAAAATTAAAAAAGAGGAATAGTGACTTTGGAGTGACCTGATTGAGAATATTGCTACTGCCCTATCTGCTTTTGCCAGTCAAATGAAGAGAGGCATAAAGACTGGCAGTAGGATTTTTCCATACTTTGCACTTCTCTTTAAAAAAAGCCTGAGCTTGAAAATAGCATTCTGACACAGAGCAAAATAATGTCTATTGTTTTTAGAGCAGCTGTGTGCTTCAAGAAGTATTGACAAAATACATGATAGACCTGTGACAAATGTGAAAGCTATGGCATATGTTCTATGATTTCAGGATAGACAGATGCATTTATTTAGCTACCTATGGGTGTACTGCATATCAAATAATCTCTCAACAACCTAAAAGCAGAAAACTTTGTCCAGTTTTGTTTGTTCTTATCCTGTAGGATCAAATTAAACAGGGAATTGTGACTACAGCTGATATGTTTGAGGTTTCTGTGCCCCTTAATGGGATGAGCTGGCTGAGTCTGAGCCAACACCAAACTAATAAATACTCTCCTATATTTTAGCAGTCTACTTTTTAACACATTGATACATGTTAAAATACAACATGCTCATATTATATACACTACACAGGTAAATTTGAATATATTCAATAATGTGTTCCTGAAATATACCTTTATCATTATTAAAATGAATGTCAAGAACAGAAAGGAGACAAAGTCTAAATGACAGAGATTGTTAGGCAAACCATGAAGTAACTAGAGATGATACCTCTCGTTTCTTGCATCTCAACCAATCTAGCAGTTAGAGAGATGCTCTTGTTAACTGCCACCTTTGTTTTTGCACTTAAACTAGCTATTTTATCTTGGATGGTAACCTCAGTCACAGTCCCTGTACCATAAACACATGCTTAACATGTAGCCCAGTGACAGATTCTGTAAAACCAAGAAATAGCATTTAAAACATCACATATATATGCACTGTAGTTGGTGCATGCTCTGAATCTTAAAAAAGGACAGTTATTCACTGACTTCAAAAAAACAAACCCAAGACACTACAGAGGTCTTTTAAATCCATTACTATAGTTACTTAAAAAAAACCGACAAACCAAAAAACAAACAAACAAACAAAAACCCAACAAAAAAACAAAACAACAAAACCCCTAAACTAAAATAATTAAGAAGTCTGGCAAAAAGCAGTAAAGTACAAAACAGTGTTAAGTTTTTTAAAATAAAACTTTAAAAAGCCCAGGCTTCAGGGTAAAGATTCTTGCCAATAAAATAATAAATGCTAACTAATTTTTGATATGTTTTACAGGGGGAACAAAATAAATAGTAGTAAATATTTAGAATTTTTCATTCGGGTTCTTCAGATTCTTCTTCATTGTAACAAATACTTGGAGAAGTTAACTCTTCATTATCACCCTTTCATGGTGCTGTTCTCACTTGTAAATGTCTATTATTATCACTTCAAAAGCATGACAACAGTTACCTGCCACCAGGATTGCAGTTAAAGTCACGTTTAGAGAAAGTGGAGTCTACTTGACTACTGATGTAGGGAAAACATTCCCTGTAACCTTAATCGGGGTTACATGCATGTGCTGATAAAAACAGAAACCTGCTAGCTTCATTATTTTGCTTTCATCTTTGGGTATTCTGCTTACGCTTTTTGTTCTCTAATTTCAAAAATGCTCATTGTGATGTTTTAAAAGGAACACCAAGTAACATTAGAATAGCGCTAGAAGCTGAACACTGTTATTAGATAAAAGTGGCTCTAATGCATTAGGAGGTGTTGAGTTAATAGGAAAACAGCTTTGATTCACTAGCCTCTGTCTAACATGCCACTACAACACAAGTAAAAAGGCAGTGGGCAACTCCCCTCTAATCACCTCCTGTTAGCTGCAACTATAGGCAAATTGCTAGTGAGGATTAAGTGGGGAGACTATCACAGGATCAGTGTCAAGCAGAAAAAAGACTCAATTTGTGAGCAATCATGACTCCCTAATCACTTCTCTAAGAGCTTTAGGAATTACTAACAGTAGTCTTTAGAAGTGTGGACACATCATAAGTACCCACGTACAGAGACAGGGAATATCATTTTATCGCAGAATATATGATTATGACAGATAGAACAGTTAAGTATACAAATAATAAAACAAACTAAGGCTGGGGGCAAAAAAAAAAAAAAGGAAAAAAAGAAATCGTGTTCACCATTCCTGCACATTCTTCAGATGACTGAGATTATGATATATGTGTGTCAACACTGAGAACACAAACTGAGATAAGACTTGCATGGTCTGGAGGCAGTATTCTGAACAAATCAGTCCGTTACAACATGAAGAAAAAACCTGTACTATTGCAATGCTGTTCCACATATGAACAGTTGAATTTTATCCATTGCATATTGTGAAGCAGTTGCTACAGGATTATTCCTTGTCAATTACTTTATTCCCAGTTACTTTTATTTTTGGTAAAAACATAAATTAAAAAAAATTCAAAGACTTACTATTTAATTTTGAGACAATCTTATTAATTACTGTACCGTTTTATGTATCATAACCCTGCATTAGATGATAAAACTCAGTAAAGACTACAAGAACTAACTTCATAACACCTGACAGATCTATAATTGTTGGGGTCTAAAGAAATCAACACGCCCAATAAATGATACCATTTTAGAGATCGCAAAGTTTTATTGTGCCTTTGTAGTCTGAGTTGCAAGACAGTTGGCTCGACTGCTAGATGAAAAATTACACCTCCTTCTATTGTTTCTCATGACCTAATTTCTTAGCATCAAAAAGAACAAAATTAATTAATATTTATCCATATTGAAAAAAAAAAACCAACAAACCAACTATGTTTCAGCAAAAGACGTTTTTCAAAGCTATTATTACACCAGCTCATTGTCAAAATGAGGCATTCCTTGATAGAGGCACAGCAGCCTACTGCTCCCTGAGAGCAGACGGACACATACAGCACATGCAAACGTCACAGTGAGACTGCACCCACAAATACATTTATTCTTTTCATGTTTAAGTATTTTTCGTCATGATAGAGGAGTAGCTATATTATAAAATCTTTAAAAGAAAAACGTATTATCGTCAATACTCTTCTCAGCATAAGCTACAATAGTTTCAGTCTCTTTGTTGCACTGTATGTGACAGCATCCCTGAATATCAAAACTTGGTATCACTAACATTAATATAGGGGAAATGAATAAAAAACAATTAGGGCCAAACATCAATCAATGACAATTCCTTCTACTCATGTACTGATAGACTCACAGGCAATGAAAAGAATTAAAAAAATAAGCCAAACAAAAAAAGCACTGCCCCCAGGTTTTCTATACATCTCAAACTTGAACTGGAAACTGTATCTTTGTAACAACATTATAAACTAACTTCCAGGACAAAACATATCCTCTCACAGTAAGGTAAGAATTCCTAATAAAGAGTAACTAAAAATGAAGAATTACAATGTGCATGCCATGTAGAAAGACCTCATTATGTGGAATATTATTAAAACAATACCAAGATACACTGAGTACTGTGACTAAACAGCTTGTTTAGAGTATACAAGTCTTAACAACCGTCAGAAAAAGAGTAAGCTAAGTCTATAAAATATTTCCTTTCAGCTAAATGCTCATACACAGATATATGACATATATCTATCTTCGATGTATATTGAAGACATACATATGGAATTTGGACTCGGTGATCCTTATGGGTCACGTCCAACTTGAGACATTCTATTATTTTATGATATAATGTGCAGAATGCCTGTATGTATACTATCTATATTGGTATTAGGTAGGTAATCTTTTGTCTTTCTGTCATCAAAGCTCTTAAATCACTAGACAAAATACAGATAAATCCAGGGCATCCTGCCGTCAGTAAAACCACATAAACAGTGCTTTCTTGATGCATTATCTTGCCTGCTCCTTTCACAAACAAAACTGCCCATTGTATGTACACATACATAAATATATATACATATATAAATATATATATTTATAAAAACTACTTGCTATTAGTTTACCAACATTTAGCTTATTTTCTTTATAACAAGTTGCTATATTCTGTAATGTGTTTCAAGACACAAAATTCTTGGTAAATCACCGCATGTGAGTTAACAAAAGCAAATTTCTTACTCCTGACATAGTAATTTTAAATAATAAAATACATTGCACAGTGTTATAACAACTTCATAAAAGTAAGCAAATTTAGACATCCAAAATAAAAATGGAACTCCTACATCAGATATTTCCTTTATATAGACTGGACACATGACCTGGTCAGCGAATCAAAAGCGAGACACCCCCCCCCCCCCCCCCCCCCCCCCCCCCCCCCCCCCCCCCCCCCTCGCCCCCCCCCCCGCCCCACCACCCCCTCCTCGCACCTTCATCTTGTTGCCAT